>JANAVB010034418.1:8006669-8169785 GCA_029216955.1 Iris pallida | reverse complement strand
AATAGGACTCAGTTACTCCGGTTCGGACATCTTTTCACATCAGCTGTTTAGATTATCAGACGAGTACATTCTCTGACCGTTTTATACTTGCTAAGAATTATATTCTTGTTATAGACTACTTTACTTGATGCTGTCACGATGTTATCATGGATTAGTACTATATGGATCTTTTCATGAGATGTCATCCCCCTCGGGTGCGTCGAATACATCATGTCATGTGCTTTTCACGAACATCATGTATTCTTTGGACTCTTATTATTCATGTACACTCATGTGCTCTCATGTCTTCTCATGATCTCATGAGCTTCATGTATAAACTTTCATATACAATAACATAACCTGTCTAGATCCTTGTGTATTGATTGGGGTACGGGAGAGTAGAAGTGGTCATGTGAACAATTCCAAAGTAGGTAATCATGTGCAAACTCTGTAGCTTAGTTATGTGCAATTCAAACTGTTCACATAACCATCTTTTGCTCTAAATTACTTAGTCATTTATAGTCTTTACTTACCATATTTGTATTTCAGTTTATCAGATATTCCTTTAGTCTTCATGTTCATTTCTTACAGCATTTTATGTATTTTATTCTATAGCTTGCTTTACATTTTCTGTCATGATATGAACTGTGTGAGAGATATGTATTTGTTCCTGTCTTGATTGGACATGTTAAAAATATTACAGAGGACGAGTAGGAGTTCTGCCCTACATATTATGGCGCTGGCTTAGATGACAAAGGTGACTTGGACCCCCAGGAGGATCCAGCAGTTGTTGAGGATTTGCCCATTGTCTAGATTATACTGCTAGACTAGTTATCTTATTTTAGTTGTTTTGCCTTGATGTATTTCAGATATTTGGATTTTGGTGTTGTTTAAACACCCAAACTTATTTCTTTCTGTTTGTATTTTTCTGTTGAGATTATCTATTATCTTTCTATTTCCATTTTAGATATTGTGATTGTGTTGTACCTTCTGTGTTATCCTTCTTTTTGGAGAGTTATTATTGTACAGGTACAGTTATATATTGTTAGATGTTGTGACCTACGACAACGTTCTACTGTCGATACTACGGCGTAGGCTGGACGTACCCACTTCTCATGCCCCTACACTAGGTGCGGGTCATGACAGATTAGATTTGAATCATGGAATATTTTAGGATTTTGGTACTCAATCATATATTAGGATCTTTGATAGATTCCAGGGATGACCCCCGAGAATCTTACTTCGAAAAACCCTGTTGAGTCTATTTTTCACCTGCTTTTTTTATCCTGATTTTGGAAACACTTGTCCGTTGTCGAACCCTATTCTTGCATTAAGATGAGTTTTCAGGACTCTGGAAGGAACAAAAGAATGGAAGTTGAACTTATAATCATTCGGGTTTGTAAGAGAAGATGATTAGTCAATTGTATGTGTGAAGGTCTCGAATTATTTTAGGACGTATTCAAGAGAATTTGAATTCTAACCAAGATAGTACTTTGGGGCTTGAGAGTTTGATGGAATAAGTTTGAGTAATAAATGGAAGATAAAAACTTAGAGAAATAAGGATTATATAGTTAGGTTGGAGATGATTAATAAATATGGACAATAATTTTAACGATTTTAGGGTGGAATTGTATGGACTTGCGATAAAGAAAATATTAAAGAGGAGTTTAACAAATTTTTGCAGTGGTAAGATCCATCAAAGGACATGTTAAGTTGTCTTTTACTTGAGTAGCCAAGGAAGTGGTACGTGATGCGATTATTATACAAGGGATTGAATTTTCAAAATTTTAAAGAATTACCAAGACAAAAATAGTAGGAGGATTAGAATAAAATTGCAGGAGTGATGATTAAAAATTAGATTTGGAATACTTAGGATTTACAGTTATTTGGAGAGTTTGATAAGACCGGAGAGCCATACAATTTGGATCGGTTATTGACACATAGAGATTTAAGAACGGTTACATATATAGGATTCCTAATTTCTACGGGATTCTCGACAAATTTATTTTGACTATGAATAAAATTGAGATTGCTAATGGAATAAAGCATAATTTTGGAACTGGGTTTCTATCATCTCATATTTGAAAATTCTATACATGATTGGTGGATGATAAGAGTGATGGAAAAATGATACTAGAAGAGTGACAAATTTATACGTGAAAGTCTAGAAGAATTTATCTATATGCCAATTTGATGAAGGACCTTAGGGTCAAAGATTAGGCCACAAGTTTATCAATAGTTGATAGTTGGTGACTTGAAAGTCATGAGGAAGATTTAGTGAGAAAGAGTTCGATTTTAGACAAGGAGAACACCTTGGAGGTTGAAATTTTTTGCCTTTGGATAAGTGTAAGAAAAGGGAAGGAAACGATTTCGTTACGACCAGATAAGCAGGAACAAATCCATATCATCATTTTTTTTGTCTTGTTAACTCTGTCTTGCTTACATCCATCGAACTATCTTATATCTAAATTTGATTGCTACACTTTGAACTCTTTCGAATTCTCGTATCTCTTTACCTGTGGAAGGCCGAGGAAGTATCTTAATCATCTAGCTCGAAAGGGAAAATTATTATCATGTGGTAATCCTGGTAGGAATAGAATGTTGGACATTAAGATAGAATTAGAGGGATAAGGATATGAAAAAGGATTGGAAACAAATCAAGAGACCGATAGTGTCAACTTGGGAACAATTACACTTAGAGGATTTGAGCGAAGGAGGAATTCAAGTAAGAAGAACAGTATGATATATTATTGGTGGAAACTGTAATATTGTAGTTGAATTTTTAGAACTGATGAGAATATTCGAGGACAATTTGAATTTTTGATAGATCGGATAATTTAAGTTACTGATTCATGAGATATTTCATTTTCGAATTAAGGCTAAGATACTAAATCTAAAATTTCGAAATGCAAAATTAGACTATAACTACATTAGGTGATGATACGAAATTAAATAAAGGATTGGTAGAGAATGATTGAGAACTGGTGAAAAAGAAAATTTTAAATTATAGGAACATCTAGAGATTTTGTGAGACTTCTAAAATTATGAGGGAAATTTTTGAAGGTGTAAGTTAAAGAAAATATGAAGGCGGGTTTTTAGAAAAATAGAAATAAATTTTTATGGTATGGTGGCATTAGATTTGAATATTACGAGGAGTAAGATTTGAACAATATTAAAGGAGTTTTATAAACCCTAATTCAGGGATTTTCGAACTGAGTTAAAGACAAGATAGAGAAAATTTGACTCCAAGATGACTAAGTGGATAATGGACTATAAAATCAAGAAAAGTGAAAAAAATTGACCGAGGAAGTTTAAACTAGAGTATGCTTCATGGGTAGTGCCTTCGGATTAAAGGTCAATCATGTAGTATTTATAGAAAGGTTCAATCTTCATGACTGAGGATTATGATCTTTGATAGTAGTCACATAAAAGTTGATTTCCGTGATTGAAGATCATGGTTTTGGTAGTAGTTTATCAGGACTTTGGATAATCTTGGTAATAGTCGAAGCAGAGTGAGATTTACCTTGGATACCTTCTGCAAATCCTATCTTTGATTTTCCTACCCAAGTAGAAGAGATTGATTTCTAAATCCTTGAATCATTCATTGAAATTCAATATTGGTAAATGTTGATCCCCTTAGATCGTAACCGATCAATTTTGATCATCTTCTTTATCGCACTAAATTTTTGATTCTTGACTATACTCGATGGTATTAAATCTGATAGTGACTTAGATTTTTACCCTATTATTGCTCATGCCTAGACGGTGATAGTTTTATCATGCCTTGATCTTGTTTCAATCAAGATTAGGCTGACATGTCCTTGACCGTGTCAATTTAATTCTGATCGTGTTTGGATTCCAATGCAATTATCACTCGTGCCTAACATTCGATTAAATTCTTACCAATGACTATGTTCTAGTATAATCATATTTTGAATTAACCACTATTCTTGATGTCTGGTCACGCCTAGATGACCTAGCATGACTGAGCGATTCTGATTCCACGATCGAAAATTTTATGATCGTGACTATATTTTAATTTTATCCATAAATCATACCTGGAAAAAAATTGACCTTTGATCATAACTATCTGACTCGACTACGATCGTAGTTGTGTCAGAATTTGGGCATGATCATGTCTCAATAGAATTTTCCTATTGTACCTAAATTTTGAATTCTGTAGCCGCTCATGCACATATTTAATTCCTAACAATGCCTAGGTTTCAATTTTCTTCATAGCATTAATCTAAATTGTGCCTAAGTGATCTTAGTCATTCCAAAGTTCTTAAGCACGTCCGAACCTTGATTTTACTCGTGATCAAGTGGTTTTGACCCTTAGAATTTGATCGTGTCAAACCCTTGATTATTCTTTATGATGCCCACCCGCTTAGATTGCATATTTGATCATGCCTATATAACCCTGAATCTAACTTATCGAGCATGGATCCTGATGATCGTTCTATACTTACATTTGATTCTAACTTAATCGTAACTGAACGATTTTGATTTTTTTCTAGTCACGACTTCGTGCTTAAATAACTTATATTTATTTCCAAATCATGCCTATACAATAATGTCCATACTTCGATTTTATCATGCCAAATCGTAAGTCGTGCATAACTGATTTTGAAAATTGATTATCTTGCTCGTGCAAAAGTCATCATTCTTTAATCGTGCCTAAGTTATTGCCTAATTCAGTATCGTGTTTTGATCCCTCTGCTAACCTTAAATTTGAAGACGAAATTTCTTTAAGAAGAGTAGATTTGTATCCTTCGTAAATCAAATTTTTGGATTTTTTTCTTCTAAATATTGAAATCGTGAATTTTAATATCGAGTGTATTTTCAAATCGTAGTATGCTATCAGTATAATATTGGAGCTTTAGTTCGAGAAAAACTATATTTTATCCTAAATAACTTCATGACCAATCTCTAGATTTTCATAAGCTATAAATATTACTTTTATATAGAGAAAAATATTTCTCGAATTAGATTGTAAATAAAAATATATTTATAACTATTTATTCCAATCATATATTTTAATTAAATAATGAGTTACATAGTTTTCCTTCGTGATCGGCAAAGACCATTTTCAGTCCTAGTGCTAGCCTACCAAGTTAGGACTTGGATTGCGGGCTAGGGCTTCAAATTTAGTTCGTGATGGGTAATAGTAGCTAAATTGTAATTAGCTAGCATTTATTAGCTAAATAATTATTAGCTATAATAGTAAACTAATTGTTAGTGGTTAGGGTTAATGTCAGTGTTTAGTATGTTCACTATTTTTCTAGTTCTATTACAATTACATTCTTGCCATTAGGTTTCTCCCTTCCTACCTTATAAATATTGGACATCCTCCAATATTTTTACACAACTATTTTCTAACCTAAATTCTTGTAGCCGCCATGTTCCCTTTGCTATCCCACACCATCCCCACCATTGCGGCTACCACCCAACTCCGACAGCCGTTCGGCCAACGACCACTTCAATTCTACCATCACCCCACAGACCACATTGCTAAAGCCAACCACAGCCCTATTTTCCTCCTGACCACCAGCGACCAGTGGCCTTCCTGCCACTCCGTCAACACCAACATCCACCCGATGCCAGTCCTCCTGACCACTTTCATCTTTTTTACATACATATGTGTCACGACCCGCATCCGCTTTTCGGATACGAGATGTGTCCAAGCCAGCCTACGCCGCAGAGTCGGAGGTAGAACGCTGTCACGGCCATGATGCTCAAATTCACAAAATAACAACTTTATTACTCATTCACGTTTTTAAGATTTATTACAACAGTTACAAGATTTACAATATTTATATTTAAAAGAAAATACAAAATTCTTACATATTTGAAATGGCTACAACATCTATCTAAAGTCTAGGTTTGGTCTGCAAGTACACCTATATCTCCCATGCTAAGTGAAGCCACAGCTAAATCTGAAAAATGTTGGTTTCCAGCCAGGAATGGAACAAGCACACAAACTGACGGTAATGCGAGAACACAATAGAATTAACAAGACATGAAAATAACATATGAGAGATGAAAACTAGAAAGTACTGATGACATGGCAAGTGGTGGGACATGGAAAATAAATAAAATACAACTATCTATGTGATTTGAAATATCCGTTTCGACATGTGAAAGGCTAGGGGTAAATCCGGCACCCTGCACGTGTCATGTGCAGCTGCTATTCTCCACGAAAGACATGGGAGATAGTTCTGGGTAGTCCACATGTCTACTAAGATATTTCCCCTCCCGACTACTCCGTGTGACGAGCGTGTCAACAAGCAGCAAGACATATGTATAAACATGAAATGTATAGACTACTATGAATCGAAAAGCAATCAAAAATTGTACTTACCTGAGGTCCTTAGCTGGTGAAACTAATAATTATGATGAGTCCAGTATAGTCCGATTGCTAGGGTCGATGTGAAGGATTCCAGAATCCGCAAGAAAGATAGGGATAAATTAGTCGCTATCAACGTTTTATAATTGAAAGGAAATTCACGTGAATAATATGTATATAACCATTTTATAAAATACTCTTTATTAGGAAACTATATTTGGAAACCAGTTAAAGTATATTTTTAATTTAATCAAATATTATTACTTGAAAATCTTAGAAAATTATTTTAGGGCTAAACACATAATTTGTCAAATATACAATTTTGATCAAAACTATATTTTCTTGCTAGTCAAAATACTTTAGATAGATACCTAATCATTTCGAAAATATTTTCTTACTTAAGAATACGTATATATTTACCTTAGAAAATATATAAACAATTTTAAGACGTAATAGATATTTGAACCTTAAAAGAACTATTTTATAATTGATAAAATCCATGTAAATATTTATAAACTATATAGAAAACTTTATAAAACATATTTGAAAGACCTTTAATAAAATACCATCTTTAGGAATTGTCATCTTTATATACGCATATAAATATTTTAACGCAAAATATATATATACAATAATTTAAAGTCCCTATATCTCAAAAGCCCAAAGTAAACATAACTAACTATTGAGGTCCAACTAAATAAGAAATAGTTTTCTTTAATATGAATACAAGGCACAAATATAATGGATCAAATAAGCTTATAGATATATAACTCAAGATACTTAATAACCTTTAACCTAAAGCCCAACATAAACTTGGCCTGAGTTAGATGAACCCAGTCCAAAGACTGGACTCGGCCCAACGAATTGGGCCCAATACCCAAATTAACTAGTAGCAAAATAATAATAATAATAATATTCGGCCATTGGGGATATTGGTAAACTAATATACCTAGATTACCCAAAAGTACACTTGCGAACTAGGATAAAATAATTAGTTGTGTACTAAACGTCTCTAAGTGTAGGAATGTTGCAAGGTGAAACAATGTATCAAACACTATATCGAAACCCAAACCCAATATGAAAATCCAAATTAATACAAAAATACACAAGTGTAAGTAGGGGATTAAGTGTACAGAGGTGAAATACATATATATGCATGCTTGGGAGTGTCCACGTGTCCAACAAATGGACACAAAGTGTCCAAAACCTCACGAACACAGTGTATCAGTGAACACATGGTCGTAATGTGTCTCCGTGTCCATTTTGGACACGAAAAACACCTCAATTAGGGTTAGGGTTTACCTATAGAGGAGCTCGCGATGGTGGAGGAGGAGGAGGACAAGTTCGGTGGTGGAGGAGGAGGATCTCGCGGTGGAGGAGGAGAAGGGGCTCGCGGTGGAGGAGGAGGAGGAGGAGGAGGGGCGTCGACCGGAGGCGGAGGAAAGGGGTTTGAGCGGCGCCGGAGGGAAGGGGGTCGGGCTGTCGTCGAGATTGGGGGAAGAGGGACGGGAACAAAATATTTGGTGAGAGGGAGAAATGAAAAATCGAACCGAGGAACCCTATTACAAGCAAGTTAGCGACGTCTATAAATACGTCGCAAAGCGTCGACGTATTTCTAATATTCTGCGACGCCATAAGCTTTGCGACGCTAAACGTCGCTGAACTAATAAAACTGGCGACGTTTTCTGACATATCAACGACGTTGGTTTTTATTACACTAAAGATAGTCGTAATATGTCGATGTTTGTCGCTATCAGCGACGTATTGTGACGTTTACTATTGGAGTCGCTAATTCCAAAAATATTAGCGATGTTTTACGTTGGCATCGCGAATTTCGTCGTTGATATGACTTATTTTGGTAGTGTAGTTACTATTTAAAATACAAAAATAATAGTAAAATAACGTCTATACATTTCAAAAGGAAGTTATTCCAAAACACGCAAGTAAAGAAAAGAATATAATTTTAAAAATCCGGGGAGAGGGGTTACAAATCAACCCACCTTAGAAATAAATTCGTCCTCAAATTTAAAGAATGGCTAGGACTTACGAAAGAAAATGGAAGAAAGAAGAAAATAAACATGGCTTAAGATATAAATAGCTTGCAGGAATATTCGTCATGTTCTTGAATTCCTGATGAAGTTCTCAATTAGGGGAAGGCACTAGTGCTGAAAATTGATAAACATGATGTTGCACATTACCTTTCCAAGGTAACCAAAATATTCATGCCATGAAGGACATAACGAGGTAAGGAAGTTATAAATAATCGTAAAATATGATTAACTAAGGTAGTTTTGAAAAGCTTCACATACCCCTTATGATGTAAACATGAAGTCTACCACAATATTTTTTTTGGGTTAGAAGATAAAAGTAGAGAGTACTACACTAGATAAAACTTCCTAAGGGTAAAACTCATTTGTTAGAAGGATTGACAAGTGATGTGTGTCAAGGACATGGCTTCGCCAACTAGTCTTGACAAAGGAAGGACAAGTTATAGATCAAAGAACTTCACTATTCAATCCTTAAATGGTACTAAATAAGAAGAAAAAAAATCGAATAGGTCTTAAAGTAGGATATGGTTTAAGTATGTTAACTAATCAAGAATTTTGACAAAGATTCCATCGTCATAAAATATCTTCTATAAAGAAAAAATAAATAAACTAAAAATCCATTTTATAACTAGAAATTATCTAAATGAAACAAAATAGATATTTTCAAAATCCGAGAAGAGAAGTCACAAATCTACCCACCTTAGAAAAATTGGTCATCGAAGTTTCAAAGGATGTGGTCAACTTGGAGTTAGATCGTGAATAGAATCGAACTTTTAAGAAAAGATACCGCATGGCACGATTAAAGTGTAGTCAACAGGGCCTGGTTATCATGGTCAAGGACATAATCGAAATAGAGTTAATTAAACAAGAAAAGTCGTTAGGCACGATTATCTACTATTGGATTTGAATGGGCATAGTCGACATTCAAAATCTAAACTTGGTTAAATCACTTAGATACACTAAGATGCAGTCACGATCGAGGTTAATCATGCAAGTCATCCAAACATGATTAAAATTTGGCACGCGCATGAATATGATCAAAATAGCCATGATCATATTGGAATAAAATCTAAGCACTAACAATAGGGTTTGAAATGTAGGCATGCCTATAGTCAAAATAGTTTAATCACGAGCAACCTGTTTAGAACGACAAAATTTGTTTGACACGATTAACTCGCTTAACTGTTTAGGCAAGATTATTTAGGCACGATCGCAGACTCAGAATCTAGAAAACATGTGGGTGGATATGATCGAAATACAATCAAATGGTCTAGTTGCCATCAAAAGTCGTTAAGGACGATTCAAATCGAAATCGTGATTAGCACGATCAATTTTGGTAGGCATGAACATTGAATCATGATCTAGGTATGCTCATGAATCTAGCGAATAGGTTTAGATGATTTCTAAGAAGGCTAATAACGGTATGAAAGTAAAAGATAAAAGGAAGGGTTCAAGAAATGGATGGTTAAGAACTAATTAATTTTTAATCGAGAGTTTATGAAGCTGTGGAACATAAAATTTCAATAGTTACATGCCAAATGATGTAGTTGCTATAATATTCGAAAACCACAAGTACATAAAAAATTATTTAACCAAGCATCCATGCCTCGCCGGTGTATATCTGGCTACAGTAAACCCTTGATTTATGACTTAAGCATAATATGGTATCGAATACTCTACCAACTCTATCCAATATTTGACATAGTAATTTAAGGATTAAATAGGACAGCCAAGACATAGTTTTAATATTATTTGACAACTCACACATACTTGAAATTATTTCAACTTAGGGATCATGTCTCGCCTGTGCGCTGCTGGCTGTAGTGAACCCGTAGTCTCCATAATTCAAATAAATGGCGACAGTGCGCTGCTGTCTTTGCCATTGCGAGCCATCAAAATTATTCCAACTATATCTCCAAGAATTTCAAAGGAGTTTCATAAATCATACAAGTTGATAAAAAATAGAAAAAGAATGCATGTATTTGTCCTTGAAGTGCGGTATCGATTTTTGGAGTTTCAGACGATTGATCAGGGAGAACTGGCCGAAGACAAGAGGGATACAGAATTCAAGATCAAGGAAAATATATATAAAATACTATGTCTACATACTAAGAATATATTTATACACAAGTATATAGTCATGGACTAAATAAATCCCCAAAATCCCAAGGTATCAGCCTAAGAGAAGATTATCGTATTTCTAAGTAAAGTACAAATTTAAATATCCACAATACACGTATTATATTCAAAATAAAATTTATAGAAATTATTCACGAGACTAAAAATGGGCTACCTATATATATACACATCTATATATCTACATAGACGTCGTTGGTCGCACTACATGACTACCAGGGCTTGGGTTGTGTTCGGGCTAGTTTAGAACAACCGAGTCTTCTAAAAAAATCGTACTGTTATAAAATAACTAATTAAATTATTTATAGAGGTCAAGTCACAACTTTGCCTGGTTTTTCTAGCTCGGTCACACTTTTGGCTGGGTCTTCCCTACCACAACTAATACACTAGTCGTGTGCTATATGGCAAAAAATGGATGGAATATAAACTGACCATATTCCAAAAATAGTAGTGTTCTCCCTTGCATTTATAACACACACAAATCAGATATGGGTATCACTTGAATAGTGATCAGAAACTAGATGCTGGTTTCTATATGAGCAACCATCAGATATAATATACAAGTAGATATGGATAAGAAAAGATAAATTTTGTGAAAATATTCATTGTCATCCTTGTGAAGTTATGTCGATTCAATTTTGTGAAAGAGATGTGAACCCTCTACCCATACCTCTAAAAGTAGCTACATTTGACTTTAAATTGGATATATTTTGTAGGTTGCTTTTCTTTTCTATATATTGTTCCAACAACATGGATTTTCGTTCTTTGTACTATCAAATAATGAGACATTGGTCGAATAAATTCAAGCCTGCATCTTTTTTTCTCACTGTTAGTGATGGTCATCTTTTCTTATTCATATCCATTCGAAAAATTTGTTACAATGACATGATTATAAAAGCTAAAAATATCTTCTGCAGATATGTCATTATTAGGAAGCAACAGGAAGTCAAACACATTCATGGCCATTTATAGGTGCGACATAAGTTACTGTTTGAGAGAGGAAGTTTAGAAGAAAATTGATGGTGTAATATACTGTAAATATCTTACCAGTAAGAGTCCTGCTAGAAATATAAACAAATTGCTTGGCATGACATCTTGATTCATAAAGGTATATTATTTATAGCTGCAATCTAGAAGAACCAGCTTCTCCCCTTATGTTATGACTAAAGTTGCTTTATTTTTCAATTGACACGAACAAATAATTTGTGGTTTATTTGATATTTTATATATCTGTTAAATATGTAGTTTTGAAATGTCTTGGATCATAAGCATGAAGACTTGCGTCGTAATTAGTGTTACAAATGGTTCGTGTTAGCACTGTTTTCCTTATGTTCTGTATTTTCATCATTTGTGCATTTTCTTATACATATTTATTGAAGGACATCAAAATATTTTGGAGAAATATGGGGACATGATAGAGAAGAAAATTGCTCCATTGCGGAAATGGTTTGGAACTGAACCATCACATGGTGGTCTTTCATTAGATGAAGTTCCATTTACTGATTTGACATAATCAGTTGCTAACTTTCAGAGCTATACCATTTTTGGTGATGCAGGTACATAATCTGGGCATTGATTTCCTATTTGCCTTCCATCTTATTATTGCTTTAATAAGTTTAAGATTCTTTTTATGATCCTTTCCATGAAGATGGTCACAGAGTGCTTAAACGCTAAAGAGAATCAAGGGCTGTCTGTCCAATTCAATTCTCAGATTTGAGGGTCCTTGGGTTACCATATTAGGAAATTTGCCCTCTAGAGAGTCTTTATTAGGTGAGAGGACTTTTTCTGTACTTTCTTCATTTTGCATCCACAATGACCAAGTGTTCTAGTAACCTTTTTGTCCCTATATAAAGAGGCAAAGACTGTTTTGTGGTCGAATGAGAAAAAAAGATCAGCGCCTCTTGTAAGATGTCTGTTTCTGGGAAATTTTGGGATTTGGTGGCTATTTTTGAACTTTGGAAGAAATCAGACCTTGTAATCTCCAATTCTCCATTTTTTAGTTATTAATGTATGTCTTTAGTGAAATAGGTTGATATCATATTGCTTGTTAATGGTTATTATTTAATGAATATATTTCTTTTTATTGTTTCTTCACTATTATTGCTACATTTATTTTTCTTTTCTTGGTGCAGACCTTAATAAAACTTCTAGGTTTCTCAGACAATGCTAAACTCATATATTATCTGGTCTGGGAGCTGGTTTTTTATAGTATATATTGGTTCCCTGTTGATGTGGTAAGCTATCTTCACCAGCGTCCTTATTATAGATATTATTTTTGCTATGAAGATGCTAATACGATTGGACCGAGGAGGATTATTTTTGACAATTTTTATGTAAATTGTGGCAAAATTTCCTTTGAAATAAGGTATGCAAATATGAGTTGTTACACAACTAGAAACAATTCCTGTCAATAATTGTTATCTGCAAATAGGAGTTACACAACTAGCAACATTTCATCTTCATTGTTTTTAGATAGGAAAATTATGGAACTACTTCTGTTACATATGGCCAACTGTTGTATTCTTAGAAGTGCAACATATTGTTACTGGCGGAGTCGATCGTTTTTGGTTGATGACTGATACTAGTTGCTTTTATTTTATTCTAGAAGCAACTTTTAAGTTACTGTATGACGATCAAGGAGATCAGTCCAGTTTTTTGTTGCCAGATGTGAGCATTATCTGTGCATGTCAATCTTTTGTATATTTCTCCCACTTCTTTGCTAGTAGAATTTTGTATCATATTTCAAGTTATGAATCCAATAGTAATTTGGAGCAGAGAGCTTCATTATTTATACATTATACTCCCAGATATTGTGATGGATCCTTGCATGTTTTCAAATTTTTTGCAATTTCATTTAATGACTTGTATGTTGAACATTTCCTTCTTTCCAGGTTCCTCTTGACACGTTTGCCCATTCAATTTGGTTCTCAAGACATGATCCTAATCCGGACGAGGATGCTAAGATACAGTACTAGTAGGACTCTTACATATTATGTAATAGACTTTGTTAGTCTTAAACAAATTGAATCCTATATTCTTTTAACTTTTTAAATATATTACTCTCGGTTAATTATTTGTGAACATGGTTTGTTTTGGTTAATTATTTGTGAGCATGGTTGGTTTTGGTTAATTATTTATGAGCATGGTTGGTTTTGGTTATTTTTTTTGGTTATATATATATATATATATAAATATATATATATATATATATATAATTGTGAAACATACGTAACAATGACATTTATTAAATGTTATAGAATATTTTAGATGACATCAACAAAGTGTCATAATTTTGATGACATTTATGAATTGTCATTGAAGAATGCTACGATGACACCAATAAAGTGCTGTGGAATAAGCATTACACGACATCCAGGAAATGTCGTGAAACATATCAATGACATTTATTAAATGTCATAGAACGTTTTAGATGACATCTACAAAGTGTCATAATTTGGATGACATTTATGAACTGTCATTGAAGCACGCTAAGATGACACCAATAAAGTGTTGTCGAATAAGCATTACACGACATCTAGGAAATGTCATCGTAAAGTTATTATATGACACTTACAGAGTGTCGTTGAAAGTTAAAAACATTCTATGACACCCCCTCTAGACAGCACCTAAAAAGTGCCATGGAAAGTCATCAACGACACTTTTTGAGTGTCATAAAAACACTTTTTTGTTGTAGTGAAAGTACGCCTCTGCACTATCCGCGCCATCACTTCTAGTCATTTGGCGCTCCAAAATTTAACCATCATTAAGGCACTCTTAAATATTTATAAAATTTCCAAAAATCATATTTTAATTCAAATAAATAAAGGGAATATTTTCAAAATTTCGGGAAGAGGATTAGGGAGAAAAGAAAGGGAAGCCTCCCCTATATATAGGTGATAGGAAGCCCTGAATAGGAAGGATCAAATCTATGAAACAATTCCTCCCATGAATTAAATTGGGTTTGATCCAACCTTATTCCAAATCAATCACAAAATATTGTCCTACGTTATTAACTAGTCTTTAAAATATATTCAATTATCAAAATATTGTTAAGAGTAGGTTAAATATTTATAGAAGCACATTTATCATAAATGCAATATCTTCTAACATAATATAGCAATAATTTAAATCTAAACATAACACTTGATAATAATCAATTAATCCTAGGAAAAATTCTCTTCTAAAATTTGGCAATCTCCTTTCTTTCAAAATACTTAAAATAGAAATGGAAATAGAAGTTATTCTCTGACTAGAAAATACTTAAAACTAAAAATATAATAAGTAGAAAATTTTCAAAAAGTCGGAAAATTAGACTTACAAATCTATCCACCTTAGGTTATACCATCGTATCAAATTATAATAGTACCTCCTTATATGAAAGTCATCTAATAGAGTTTTTAGAATTCAACGAGACCTATGTAACAACCTTAACTACCTAATCAGTCCAATTAAAATAGGGACTCCTAGTCCTGACCATTCCCCTAAAATTGACTTACTCCTAGTTGTGAATGAGCATTTCCTAGTCGCAGGCTCGTAGTAGTACGGCTAATATGGTACTACCACGAGTTCTCACAATTTACGAAAATTGACCTGCATGGGCCACCACAAAAACTTGTCATGACCCGCACTCGCTTTTCGAATATGAAACGTGTCCAAGCC
This sequence comes from Iris pallida, assembly GCA_029216955.1. Taxonomy (NCBI): domain Eukaryota; kingdom Viridiplantae; phylum Streptophyta; class Magnoliopsida; order Asparagales; family Iridaceae; genus Iris; species Iris pallida. The sequence goes on along the minus strand of JANAVB010034418.1, from coordinate 8,154,617 downwards.
AGCCTACGCCGCAGAGTCGGCGTTAGAACGCTGTCACGTCCATGATGCTCAAATTCACAAAATAACAACTTTATTGCTCATTCACATTTCTAAGATTTATTACAACAGTTACAAGATTTACAACATTTATATTTAAAAGAAAAATACAAAATTCTTACATATTTAAAATGGCTAGAACATCTATCTAAAGTCTAGGTTTGGTCTGCAAGTACACCCGTATCTCCCACGCTAAGTGAAGCCACATCTAAACCTGAAAATTATTGGTTTCCAGTCAGGAATGGAACAAGCACACAAACTGACGGCAATGCGCGAACACAATAGACTTAACAAGACATGAAAATAACATATAAGAGATGAAAACTAGAAAGTACTGATGACATGGCAAGTGGTGGGACAAGGAAAATAAATAAAATACAACTATCTATGTGATTTGAAATATCCGTTTCGACATGTGAACGGCTAGGGGTAAATCCGGTACCCTGCACGTGTCATGTGCAGCTGCTATTCGCCACGAAAGACACGGGAGATAGTTCTGGGTAGTCCACATGTCTACTAAGATATTTTCCCTCCCGATTACTCCGTATGACGAGCGTGTCAACAAGCAGCAAGACACATGTATAAACATGAAATGTATAGACTACTATGAATCGAAAGGCAATCAAAAAGTGTACTTGTCTGAGGTCCTTAGCTGGTTAAACCAATAATTTTGTTGAGTCCAGTATAGTCCGATTGCTAGGGTCGATGTGAAGGATTCCAGAATTCGCAAGAAAGATAGGGATAAATTAGTCACAATCAACATTTTATAATCGAAAGGAAATTCATGTGAATAAATATGTATATAACCATTTTATAAAATACTCTTTATTAGGAAACTATATTTGGAAACCAATTAAAGTATATTTTTAATTTAATCAAATATTATTACTTAAAAATCTTAGAAAATTATTTTAGGGCTAAACACATAATTTGTCAAATATACAATTTTGATCAAAACTATATTTTTTTACTAGTCAAAATACTTTAGATAGCTATATAATCATTTCGAAAATATTTTCTTACTTAAGAATATGTATATATTTACCTTAAAAAAATAGATAAACAATTTTAAGACGTAACAGATATTTGAACCTTAAAAGAACTATTTTATAATTGATAAAATCCATGTAAATATTTATAAACTATATAGAAAACTTTATAAAACGTATTTGAAAGACCTTTAATAAAATACCATCTTTAGGAATTGTCATCTTTATATACGCTCATAAATATTTTAACGCAAAATATATATATATACAATAATTTAAAGTCCCTATATCTCAAAAGCCCAAAGTAAGCTAACTATTGAGGTCCAACTAAATAAGAAGCAGTTTTCCTTAATATGAATACAAGGCACAAAAATAATGGATCAAATAAGCTTATAGATATATAACTCAAGATACTTAATAACCTTTAACCTAAAGCCCAAAATAAACTTGGCTTGAGTTGGATGAACCCAGTCCAGAGACTGGACTCGGCCCACTGAATTGGGCCTAATACCCAAATTAACTAGTAGCAAAATAATAATAATAATAATAATAACTAATCACTTAGCCCATATCCTTCATTTAATTAATACATTTAATACAAATATACAAGGCTAATATCGGCTCTGTTCCAAGAGCTTCTTTATACATAAAGGGAATGGAAACCAAAAGGAAAGAGAATGGGAGAGGAGACTGCTCACCGAGAGTTGGGAGATTGGGTGCTCCGGGGAGCTCGTCCGTCTGGAAAGGGCGGAGAGGTCGGTGGTAGGGGCAACCGTCGGTGCAAGGGGGGAGCACGGCGCCATGGAGGAGGCACTCACCTGTTCGAGAAAGGGGACGGTTGTGAAGTGGTTGGGGCGGCGCCCGCGGAGTTAAGGCGACGGCAGATCTGGGCTCGAGGGGCACTGACATTGCTCCATGCGACGGAGGACTTCATGGCAGAGGCTCGATCGGAAGCCTCGATGGCATCAACGACACTAGGCACTCGGCTCGACAATCGACGACGCCGGCACCTACTGCGACCGCTGGCTCAATCGGTGGAGTTAGGCGTGGTGGCACGGCGTTTGGCCACAGATCTGGAGGGGCACAAAACTGCGACGATGTTATTCGTCGATGCGCGCTCGAGCGGCAGCTCGGCTGCGTGCGTCCATGGCGGAGGACGGTTGAACGGCTGGGGATGAGGAGTTCTGGTGGAGCCACGGTTAGGTTTTGTTGGAGGGTTTTAGCGGAGCTCGGGGTAGAGCTGCTGGCGCTTGTCGATATCGATGGGAGTTCCAGAGGCGAGGGCGACACTCAGGCAGTGCACTGGCAGCGAGGTGAGTGGTGGTATTTGATGTGTTTCAGTTATGGTTGTTGGGACGCCCGTGTCGGCCTGTCGATACGGACGCAAAAATAATGTTTGTAATGGTGGAATAAGACGGGTAGACACGGACACACGGGTCCGGACACGTTGATTTCTGTGGTAGTTGTCATTGTTGTATGTGGCGAAGGTGGTGACTGATGGTCCAGGAAGCGGGATGATGGAGGGGCTCGCGAGAGCGATGCTCAGCGGAGGTGGGTGATCGGCAACGTCGGGGTGGCACAGGACTTGGCGACGCGCCCACGGAGGCTCGATTCTGCGATGAGAAGGATGATAGCGAGGCTGGCAAGGTAGCAGGGTTGGTAATTGGCAGGAAGGGTTCAGTTTATGCATATAGTCATTGGAATTAAATCTATTGGATTAGGTTGAGGTTGGATTTGGATTTGTTCAAATCAGAGTATGATTGTCGTCTGGGCAGAATTTAAATAACTAACTGATTATCCTTTAAAACACCAATATTATAAATTATATAGATTCTAATTTCAAAGTGTATCATAATTTAAATCTAATAAATACTTAAGATTTAATTTAATCAATTTTAAAGATACTATTTGATAACCATGATGGTTCAAATTATTGCTTAGTATTATCAACTAATTTAAAAGTAGTGCTTTATAATTCTAAACCTAAACTAGATAAATTAACGCTCAACAATCATCTCAAATACATAATTCAAATAATATTTCAAACTATTTATAGGTAGCTCTTATTGTCACCATGAGATGCCATAAATATTTAAAACCATATTTTATAATATTAGAATAATCTGTAGCATATTCGATACTTAATCAAAATAGTTAAAATAAATTTGAATATAATCAAATGACTGATTACTACCATATTTATGACCCTTAAAACAATTTTGAAACTAATCCTTTGAAATCCAAAATTACTGATCAATATCGATCGTATTTCAAATAATAAAAATCAAGAATAGCTACAAAAACTTAAATAGTATATTTTTCTTTTGAATGATGATCTTAAACTAGTTACTATTTGAAATACAAAAATAATAGTACAATAATGTCTATACATTTCAAAAGGAAGTTATTCCGAAACACGCAAGTAAAGAAAAGAATAAAATTTTGAAAATTCGGGGTGAGGGGTTACAATATGTCATCGCCACATCCAAAATCTCGACCACCAAGCCACTCGTGCTCGACCCCATTATCACCATTCTGTCGCTCGCCATCCGGCCACTGCCGCAACGTCCACCGCGGATCCAGATCTGCGGGACCAAACGCCACTCCGTACCCCCTCTTTCGATTGTGCCCACGCCTCGCCTTCTTGCGTCAGGATCGCTATTGGCGCCCTTGGCCTCCAACGCCAGACTCCTCTCCATCACGACGTAGCCCACCGCGGATGTTACCGCCGTCGAGCGCCGATCTGGTGCGCAAGACCGTGCCTCTTGCTCCCTGAGCTGCCCACGTTCTGCCGCAGGCGTGCTCCGGCCGCCCCCACTCCTCTCCGAGCCCCTCTCCTCCATGTCTCCTTTATTTTCTCTCTCGAGTTTTGTTCCTAAGGGGATTAGGTCATCGGGATTTTGTTTCGAGAGTATGAAGCAGTAGATTCTCCCCCCCTTTTGTTTCCATTTAGGGAGAGATGAGCCGGCTAACAACTTTTCCCTCTTTAGTAACTTGGTTGTAAATGCTGTTAACATTTAGGTTTTGATATTAGGCTGGATTAGGCCATTCTACATCTTTTAAATAAATAAAATTTGTTTACTAAGAAATTGGTTGGACTAGGATTATTGGGCCGAGCTTAAAGCCCAATATAACTTATATCATGTATATAAATATTTGTATATATATGTATAGTAAATTAGTTAAAATATATTAACATAGAAAATATTATAATAGGGCATGTATATGTATACCAAAATTTATATTTTTACTTACATAAAGGTAGATGTTATTTAATATATATATACCATGGTATATATGTATTGTATAAATAAATATTAGTTTATAAGTATATGAATTTAGATACTAATTTTATTATCACTATTCATTTAAATCTAGCATAACAAATATTTATATAGTAAATAGTTTACTAAAATCTATTACTGCAACTATAAAAAAAAGGTTTTAGATATATTTTAGTTACAAAATTTGAAATATTAATATAGTATTTTATCTAATGAATATACATATTTTTGGAACATATTTGCCAAATTGATTCTTCTGAGTTTTTCAGAATATTATTTGAAAATAGTTTTTAATAAAACATATATTCTTTCAAATGTTATAAATAATATCCAGAAATAGTTAAACGTATTTAGTTACATTTTTCCCTTGAAATCATAAATCATGACTAATAGTTGTTTATGTTCTTGAGTCGATTATCGTGCAGAACTCTAATTTTGGGCTTCTATATATCAAATTTGGCTATTTGGACTATTCTAGATTCAATGTAACCGTCTGTGTCGTCGTTTGTGACCATCTTGTGGAGCTTAGCATCATAGCTATTTCATGTCGACACGTTCGTGTCGTGCACGTCGACTCCAACCAAATTGAGGCGAGTACATTCTCTGATAGTTTTCATTATCTTGATTGTCTCTATGATATCAGTTTGTAGTGTTATACTTGATTTCTAGCATGAGAGTACATGGATTAGTATAGCTTGGATACCATCATGAGATGTTACTCCTGGTTATCCTGGTATACTGGTACATGTCTTGTTCTTGACTATTGTCCTTGTACTTTTATAGACACCGATTGTCACGCCCCAGAACCAGAATACTGGAGAGCGGGGGCAGACATAGCCAGCTACGTATATTGAAATGGATTCCATCTCGCTATACGATCACGGCTGTCTAGATACATGAGGGTTTACTACAAGCCAACAGTCTCCTATGGTCATGAACAAGCCTATTGTCTCAATCACAAGCAAGTAAATAGATGTTACAAGATGTATGATCATTAAATATACAATAATAAGGCATCCCAAATATTACATATTCAGCTGATCATGAAGCTAGTCGTTACAAAATGTTAGGACTAGCAAGAGTTTAGTCATACATGATCAACCCTAGGATCTGTCAATCATGTTACAGCCCGTAGGCAGACAGTAAGTAAAGTGCAATCGAGCTAAACAGGTGCTCGTCGGCTAAACGCCTCAAAAGAATATTTTTACAATAAAGTGGGAGAGCAAAAATAAACCCACTCGTTGCCCGGGTTACGTCTGGTGTTCACCATCGGGCAGGAAAAGCGGTGGATCCTCTGGAGCTGCTCCGAAATCTGGCATACAAAACCAGCTGGGTCAGATCCCAGGAAGAGCAAGTGCCACAAAGGAAGCTTCACTTAGGAACTAAAACCAGCAATCAGCACAAGAGTATAAATAAAAGTAAGAACTGGAATTAAAGAAAATACATCATGATGATATACGACGAGATAACCATGGAACTATTCAGATAACCTGGTTACAACCCGTAAACCAAACAAGGACCGGGGTTGTAACCCTTCGTCTGAACGGAACTTGGTTTCCCACCATTTATCGGCAAGATAATATAAAAATCAGGATATGTAACAGGATCAAGACAAGACTAGACTTGGTTAGACTCCATCCAATCATTTCACGGCCAAGCAAGAATTACGGCTTGATACTTTAACTAACTAGGGTTATCACAGGCCTAATTACTAGCAAGATGCAGTGAGATTATTCCACAGCCACAAGCCCTGCAGACCATCCAGGTTACCCAGGTCAAAATTAGGGGTTGAATTCAGGTGGGTACACCGTCCAGGAAACGCATGTACCCTTAGGTAGCTTGAAGGGTGCAACACATGACAGTGTGCTGGAAATGTGCCCTAATCGACGGCAGGCTACAGATCCCAGGTGCGCCCAGGTAACGGGATTGCCTGTAGCTAAAAAATCTCTTCATGACTAATGTGTTAATCTAGTTATTAACCTTAGTCCATTTCAATAGGTACTCCTGACCGTGGTACTCAGGAGTCCCTTCCTAGACATGATGCAAGACAGGACTAGTTTATTTGTACAAGCACAATCGCCCACGATGTCCATGTAATTTATACAGGTCATGTCATATCAGGTAGCCATCGCAACAGCTTCTCAAGATATATCATGTCAGGTTATCATGTCAAGTGTACTTGTCAGGAGTGCGCCACGGCGGGCCACTATCATGTCATGTCAGGTTTACTTGTCAAGAGTACACCACTACGGGTCACTATCAGGTCATGTCAGGTATCATTTCTATACATATTAAACAAATCCATGATTATCAAGTTCACGACAAAAGGCGTAAGGATATAAAATGGACGTAAAATATCTAATAAAATATTAATATTCAGGGCTATAGAAGAGCCATGCGGCTAAAGCATATGCGGTCAGGAAAAGGGTAGAATCATACGGCCCAATTAGGAGGGCGCATGCGGCCAGGGTCACTGAATCACATGCGGCCAAGACAAGGGGACACATGCAGCTGGAAGTGCAAGGGCGCATGCGGCTCCAAGACGTTGGGCCTCATGCGGCCAGCGGAAGTGTGGAGTTCATGCGACTAGGTATAGAAGGAGGGTCATGCGGTTAAGTCAACATGGCTGTTATGCGGCTGAGAGTGAAAGGTACATATGCGACTGAAGGGGCAGGAACCTATGCGGCTGGGAGTAGGACTAGCTCCCATGCGGCAAGCAGAAAGGAAGGCTCCATGCGGCCAGGATGAATTGGACTCATGCGGCTCTCGGGGTAGGGGCACATGCGGCTAGCGGGGAACCAAGCCTATGCGGTCCGCAAGTACTAGAGTTCATGCGGCTCAAGGAGATAGGCGCATATGCGGCTGAAGGCAAGTGGAACTCCATGCGGCAAGAAGGAACTGAGGACTCATGCGGTCAGGTTCAATTCATATTCATGCGGCCAAGGATGAAGGCAGACTTATGCGGCTGGGAAGCAAGGGCCTCATTGTTTTAAGAATGAGACTCAGTCCCTGCGGCTGAAAGTGTCATGCGGCTAAATCACTTGTCGCATGAATTGTCATGCGGTCAAGTCAAGCACTGTTCTTCTTCCCCAAATTTTAGAGAAGAAGAACACCATGAACCCAAGCTTCCAAGCTCCATAAAATCTTCATCTGGAGCCCAAATCCGAACTTCCATAGGTCAAAATGGGGTAGAACGAGATTCTCTACAACATGGAACCATCAAAACTCAAAAATAACAAGATTTAGTAGATCAAAACCCACGAAATCCGAAAATGATGCAAACTTAGATCTACAAGAATCTAGCCATGGAAATTAGAAAAGCCAAGTACTAAAGTGTTTTAGAATGTAGTAAAGAAGAGAATGGAGCAATAAAATCAGAGTTCCTCCATGAAGCAAGTTGCACTTGCCTAGACCTCTCTCTTCTCTCTCTGGTAGGTAAGGAAGTAATGGGGAAGAAGATGATTAATGAAGAGAGAGAATAGAGAGAATGGATTAATAAATACAATGGTGGTGGTAGGTAGGGGTTCACATTGGTTCATATTGAACCAAAGAAAATCGAGCCAAGCCAAACCAAGCCAAGAAATAACCAAGCCAAGATGCAAGCTAAACAAGGAATCATGCAATACAGAATAAAATACGTACACGTATTCCAGAAATACGTAATACGAACACAGGCATTACACCGATTCCTAAGGAGATTTGTTACCCTCTTAGAGAATCTCATGTCGTAACGTGCTATGGCTAGATCCATTATACTAGTTAGGGGGATGGGAAGATATTTGAAGATTATGTGATCAATACCCCTCTTGTTTACTACTTGTGCATAGCTTTACCCTCGCTATACGTAGGGTGTAGCCTAACATGATACTACTTGTGCATAGCTTTCCATTATGGACGACTTGATCTTCAGGTTTACCTGCGCTTATTCTTATGCATAGCCGGTCAAATGGAATAGCCTGATCTGGACCCAAGCCGATCACATAACACCCTAATATCTCAAGGCACTGTTTAGCAGTAGTAGAACATGTTATATTCCAGATTTTTATCTGTTGTTCACTGTACCCATGATTACTTATAGTATATTATTACCATGACATGCTCACATGATTTCCCTATTTTTTTACTGTTCAGTTCTATTTACCTGTCATATATTTCATTGCTTTCTGTTATTTATAGTTTTTTTCAATTTAAATAGAACTGCTGTTAGTTTATGTACTTCATTCCAATCCAGACTGGATAAACAACATTTTCACATACTTGAACCATATGACGATGCTAGCTGAGACAGGTTCTCGATGTTCTATTTACCGTGAGTTGTCTTCTGGGAGCTCTAGGTCATCATTCCTTATTTAGATTCACGTTTCATTGTCGAATTTGTCTCCAACACATTTTTGATATGTATGATCATTGTAGACTCTAGTTGATTTCGTGATACTGTTATTTCTTCTTATTCATATCTTCTTAGATGTTTGTGATTTGAGTACATATAATTGTTATTGGATCATATAGATGTTGTGGGAATTGATTGGGGTACTGGACAGTATTCTACCGCCGATAATATGGCGTAGGCTAGACGTGTCCCACGTATTCATGCCCGAATATTAGGGTATGGGTCATGACACATTTTTGTAGTAGCCCATGAAGATTTGTCTTTGCAACTAATGCGAAGTCGTGGTAGTACTATAGCTTAGCCGTACTACTGCGAGCCTGTCCTAAGATTGGGACTCAAAATTAGGATCTTTGATGGATTCCAGGGATAACCCCTGAGAATCTTACTTCAAAAAACTATGTTGAGTCTATTTTTCACCTGCTTTTGCTTATCCTGATTTTGGAAACACGTGTCCGTTGCCGAACCCTATTCTTGCATTAAGATGAGTTTTCAGTACTCTAGAAGGAACAAAAGAGTGAAAGTTGAACTTATAATCATTCAGGTTGGTAAGAGAAGATGATTAGTCAATTTTATATATGAAGGTCTAGAATTATTTTAGGACGTATTCAAGAGAATTTGAATTCTAACCAAGATAGTACTTTGGGGCTTGAGAGTTTGATGGAATAAGTTTGAGAAATAAATGTAAGATAACAAACTTAGAGAAACAAGGATTTTATAGTTAAGTTGGAGATGATTAATAAATAAGGATTATAATTTTAAAGATTTTAGGGTGGAATTGTATGGACTTGCGGCAAGGAAAATATTAAAGAGGAGTTTATCAAATTTTTACAGTGGTTAGAGCCATCAAAGGAAACATTAAGTTGTCTTTTGCTTGAGTAGCCAAGGTAGTGGCATGAGATGCGATTATTATAGAAGGGATGGAATTTTCAAAATTTCAAAGAATTAACAAGACAAAAATAGTGGAGTAGCTCTCTTCAGCTCAAGAGAAGTCTTATTATAAGCCATTGAAGAAGCAGTACATGAATAGTTTCTTTTTACTACTATTTATAAAACAGTCTGGTGACTCTTTGTGTTTTTCAATGAATGTTTTGGGTGACAAAATTTTCTAAAAGAATGCAAACATCAGCTTATTAATGATGAATCTACTTAATAAGCACTATGTTATTATGAGGAGCACAGTTTCCAAAATGGGCACTCCAACTTCGTAAATAGATGCATGAATAGGACTTGGACTTCTGCAGATCAAAGCCACGTCATTCATACTGATATGATAGAGATACTCTAAAAGACGCATAAGCAGTATGCGTCTTAAAAAGAGAAAGATTTATATACGTCATTAAGAAATCAAATGCATCTTCCCAACATCGTTAAACTAGTTCCTTGTTAATGCTTTAGTCTCAAAGACTATTCATGTTCACCTTGGAGCCAACAATATTATGCAACATTTTTTTTCTATGTGTGGTATATCGGTTTTAGCGTAAATTTGAGAAGTTTACAAGTAAAACTATACCGGATGCATCTTCTGATCAAACAAAGGTTCAACTTATTTGTTTGATAAACTCTATGCGTCCAGCCAGGGTTATATAACCAAATTATTCTCATAAAGTTGTGTATTCAAGGATTCTTGCTGCATTTTTAAAGTTTCATAAGCACTTATGCGTCATCATGAAGATAATGACCTCTTCAAAAATTGCGCATAAGATTATGTGACAAGATTAAAGTTACAATGAAATAAAAAAATTATTAATAAAGCTATGATTACATATGATGGAGATCTATTACATTCTAGATTTTCATTTTTAAGAATGTGATCATATTTGATGGAGAAATATTATATTCTTTGTTTTCTCCATCACGTCCTCAATTAGTACAATCCAAAAGATATAGAAAATGTTCCAATAAATGACAACGTAAAGAGGGTGAGCACTCCTGTGGTCTAGGTACTCTGACCCTTGCATTCTCGCAAAAGTGCCAAACTTGAGTCACATGCTAGTGCATCTACTAGCATGGGCTCCCCTCTATCTCTTTGGCAGCTTGCCTCGACGGGAGAATTTGAAGTTGGACGAAGGTTCAAGACCTTCTTTGTTAGCTTGCCTCTTATAGCTCTCGCCTACAACCAATAGTTTCTGTCGTCGACAGTGTTTCGATTGGGACTCGAACCCAATCGTATCACAGATTCTACGACAGTAAAACCAGCCAGTTGCAAGCCTCGTCAGGTGGAAACAAACAGCTAGCTGGGTCTCGGGATCGTAAAGGTCCTCTACGTAGTGTGCTGAATAATGTCGAACAAGACATGTTATGATGTCCTTCCAAGCTCCATCTGAGCTCCAGTCATCCAAGGAGTATCCTGAAAGTATGACAAGTTCAAGAGGAGTTAGGCGTATAAAGACAGTTGTATTGAATGACAGTAAAGGGCGCATAGGAAAGTGTAAAAATCTCATGCACCCAAAAATTGTAGCAGTACTCTTCAAACAGCACAAGTATTGACAGTCTTCCTTATTTGTGCAGTACAGCTTCTATTTTTGTAGTACATCTTTCTATAAAGTGTAACTATGTGATTCAAAGACATATTGTGTTTAGAACATGATCAAAGAGGAAATCATTGTTGTGAAGCTTCATGTGTAAAAAAGTGACAAAAAAAGGAAAAGATGAAGTATACCTCAGAAAAGTTACCTTTTGAAGAACGATCCTTTTTTCAACTCCTGGCATAACCAAAGAGTAGTATTCTTAGCAAGGTGATGCTCAATCTCCTCACACATCGGCACAAATTTGTTGAAGCATTAATCAACAAATGCATAGTTAAAAGTGATGATGACAAATCCTACCAAAGTTATGTTATATTTATATGGGCAAATATACTATGTGACTTGATGATTAAGGCAAGATAATCAAATCAAAATTAATTGTTTCATGATTTTCTGATACTAAAATCGCAGATGGCAGTTGACTTATCCTCGATCCAAGCAAATGCCAGAAATGGTCTCCACAAATTTCAAAAACAAAATAGATCTTGAAGGATTTGCTGAAAATAAGTGACATCGTTGCAAGTTACCCAGTATGTCCAAAGCTCCATATGATAGAATTTCTTTCTCTCTCTCTCTCTCTCTCTCTCTCTCTCTCTCTCTCTCTCTCTTTCTCTCTATCTTTTAAGCTTCTTGTTTAAAGTATTTTAAAACTTGTTCAAGTTTTAAAAACTTTAAAGGTGGTTCTGTAGAAGCATAAAAAATATTGAAAAAAGGCGTATAGGCTTTATGCGTCTAAAGTCTAAAATGTTCCTGAGTTGGAAACCGCTAACTTCCAAAGGAAGACTTATGTTCAGGAAACGGGCCAGATAGACGCATGATCCATTCAGACGCATGATCTACTTTTGTCTCTTGTATGAAGTAACGAGTCTCGAGCCGTGTGCAGTGTTCAGACTGCGAAGAAGGTGTCAGTGATTTTGTCATCCTTATCATTATACTTTGCCAGCTATAAAAGAAGCAGTCGTATGCGTCTACTTCCAGATCAGGGTTTGGCAAAAAACTGCTAAAAAGCAATATGTTCAAGTGTTGACCAATGCATAGTTATTTAAAAGAAAGTTATCATTTGTAGTAAGCAATAAGAGAAGCTATGTGTTCCAGTGATGAATGATTCAAAGAAAAGTCATCATTTGAAGTAAGCAATGATAGAAGCTATGCGTTACAGTGATGAATGATTCATAGTAACTCAAAGAAAAGTTGTTATTTTGCAATAAGTAACCAGTTGCTATGCGACGCATGACTAATCTCCATCAAACAGATCGTGTATTGGCATGGCAGTGATTCGTGCAGCACGTCTCAAAATACATGGTAAGATATATGTGATTCTTAAACACGTTCACTCCCCACTACCCCCAAGGCTCATGCGCCTACCCAAACTCATGCGTCTCTTAGACAGAAGATAGTGTATTTTCTGCACATATGCACAAAGAGAGAGCTTTCAGTAATAAAGTTTCCCTTGCAATCAAAAGTTCATCAACCACTGAGCTTCCACAACTTCTGTATCAGATCGTCAACGGAGTAGAGAAGTCGAAGTAGACTTAATCTCCATCGTCCTAATTCACAGATTATTATTGTATCAAAATTATCGTTTAAGATTCATGTTGTACTTTTTTATAATAGTACAAAAGATCCCTACATTTCCTGGACTCTATTTTTCTTGAAACAATGATGTTTGAAAAATCTCATTGAATAGTAAGGCTTAAAATGAATAGAGAAGATGAAGAATGAGATGAGTGAGTAAAATGTCAAATTTTTCTCTATTTATAGTAGTTTTTGAACCAGAGTTCGGGTAGAACTCGGCTAGTTTAAATGTTCAAAATCTTGAACGTTGGAGATCCAAAAGACTGGAAAATGCTTCTAACCAGAAGTGATTCAAGGGGATTGAGTTCGGTCCGAGTTCGGGACAAACTTGGCCCGAGTTCAGCTACTAGGTTTTCAGGATATTTCGGTTCAGAAAAAGCTTTTGGATATTGGTTTAGTTTGGAAAAAAGATAGGTTTGTTTTTGTGAGAATAAAGTTCTAAATTCTAGTGATACAACTCACAAAATAATCTAGACTCAATAAATAAAAAATACAGAATAATGCTTTGACGAGCTCAGTTGCAGTCTTCTGTTGTCTTCTTGATTTACATATCAAAGTCGGAGTTTTAGGTCAATAATCGAAATTAGGTTGATCATGACACATAGGCCAACACTATGGTTGCGATGAGGGTGGTAGGAGGGTTGGAAGAGGTTAGGGTGATGAGTTTCTGTCGGGTGGAAAGGAAAGTGCAAAAATAGAGAAGAAATTAGGTGCTAGGTCTTAATAGGAAAAAAATATATATAGTATTTGAAAATCCTAGGTAGGAGAGGTTTACGTAAGGAAAAAGAAGTTCGGGTGGAGTAGAATTTGGTTTGGTGGGATTTGATTGTCTATTCTAAAAGATACATCAATTCTATCTCATAGGATTTAAATCGGGCCCAAAGTAGGAAAGTTATTTGGAGTTGGTTTAAATTAAATTTGAATTAATGTGGCCGTACATTAATTCCTATGAATCAATCTAATATATGTCTAATAGGTTAGGGTACCCTAGAATATGATCCATGGGTCCCTAGTCGGACTAGTTTTGGGCCAGTAAAATTTTTGTGATCGATTTGAGTTCAACATGTCTATAGTTTTGACTTGTGTGCCATTTGAAAATAAATAACACATGTAAACTCAATTGAGTGGCATACTAATGACATGTGCGTAGTAGGCTCAAAATGGGTAAAAACTATATATTGAGTCAAATAATTTTGATCTACGTTGAGTCCCGAACTCAAGTTGGAAGTTATGTTTAGAATTACGATAAACAGTCAAAATGGCCTAAGTTGATCCGTAGTTGTGCGAAGTCAAAAAAATGTTGGAGAACAAGTTTAGATGGGACATGATATATCAAATTAAAGGTGGACATCTAGAATTCAAATATGGAAATAGATTTGAGAAATCGATATTTGTTGTGCTTCAAAAATCAAAACTACGGTAAACTACTACTATAGTCATTATTGACTTAAAATATATTTTAATATTAAAAATAACCATATTAAATAAATAAAAAATAAATTCCAAAATTAAGGGGGCTTATAGATTGCTTGTTTATCAGTTGACGGAGCTAGTCCTGATATTCCCTCAGCATCTACCCCTGCTGGTGCTCCCCCTGGTTCGGTTGATCCGACTTCTATACCGGAGACTACACAAGTCGCTTATACTAGGGCGAGTCCATATCCTAGCCTGTTGCTAGACCATGGAGTATAAATATGTCGACCAAGATTTATAGATCTTCCTACTCTACTAGAGCGGCCAGCCAACATCGATCGTCCTGAGCCGTGGACCGATTGAGCGATGTAAGTATATAATTTTATTTTATTATAAATTCACACAATTTTTTATACTAGCTTTAATTTCTCATGGTACATTGTTTACTTATTTCAGGCTCTTTTCAGTCCAAGATAGGAGAGATTTGGGATAATTGATACGTCGTCAATTCTATGGTCTCTATCTGAACTTCGGGGACATCCCACCAAATAGACAATTTATTTGGCTAGAGATGCTGGCGGTATATATAAATATGATCATCTTAATTTGTTTATAATATTTCTTGAATATTTGCTCATTTGTGTGTATTTTTCTTACTTACAGAAGTTTTACTGGTAGATAAGCATAGAGATCAGGCAATCCGGAAGTGTTATAAGTCTGCCGCCAAGAAAAGGTTGAAGGCCGGATATGTCAACGACTAGAAAGCATTGGCTATACTCCCTAGAGATCATCGCAAGGAGTAGTTGATATAAGATTTTTGGAGGAGATGAAAGAGAAGATGGACACTACGGTCTATAAGACCAAGTGCGAGAAGGCGAAGGTTGTCCATGCTAAGGGTAGTCACCACATGGGTGGATCCATCCCAATTTTCGAACATTAACGACCGATGGTGGTAGTTCTATTTATTATATGTTTAATTATTTAATTTTAATTTTTAGTTATTATTTGATGTTTAATTGTTACGAGGATGTCAGTAGGACAGGTGGATATCCGAACACCGTCGACTTTCCAAAAGTCTTCGAGCGTTCCCAAAAATAGAATAAGGATGTAAAGCTCGTAGATGATCGGGTGACCAAAGCCTATATAAGTTTTCTCAATGATATCTACTTACATTCTTTTGATACTTAACTATATTTATTTCACCTATAGCTACCCTAACTCAAAATATCCTAACCATAACCCTAATTATCAATAAAAACATTGAACATAACCTACAACATCTAAAAATAGTATATAATAGTAACTATAATATAGATATTAACTAAAAATCTATTTACATATATAAATAAAGGAGACGTATGAGACATTAGAGAGTCATATCGGAGAGGGAAGTACTGAGGGGGGACCTAGGACTAGTCAGCCATGTACGCCGAGTGGTAGGACTAGTCAGCCACGGTACCGGATCTTTGGCATCCCAACCGTCCATTTGCTCCAGAGCTCCTTCTCTACCTCCATCTGTAGCAATACAGTCCAGTGTTCCTTCTGGCACCTATAGTTTGGAGCAGATTACTCATATATTATGTACCCTATAGAGCCAGATGATCCAAATTTTAGACTCTTGTGGTCGGACTTCTACTCCCACTATGGCTCCTAGTACCACTCCGACGAATGAACCAGCTCCTACTTCGACCACAACGCTTCCTGCGGCTTTTACGACTCCTATTACCACTCTAACGACTACTCCAACTACTACTATCACTCCAGTGACTGCTCCAGGTATTGTTCATTCTGAGGACCTACAGTAGATCCTCACTATGGTGATGATGCATTACATTGTTGTCCTACAGTTGCCTTCGCCACCTCCTCCGCTAGCAACTTGATAGCTTAGATTTTTTGGATGATTATATCTTTTTTTATTTATGCACACAATAACTATATATATATATGTACTTGTGTTTGAATTTGAGTTCGATTTTGTGTTTGATTAAAAGTTTTGAAAATATGTATTGTTTTTAAGTCTATTGAATACCATAGTAAATTTGTATTATACAAATATAATGTATATATATAGAGAAAGAGAAAGTAAGGATCCAGATCCTCTTATTTTTGAATCCCCATGTTATCAACCGTTGGATATTGTTTAAGTCATCTAATCTTAACCATTGATTTGAATGGTTCAAATCAATGATTAAGATTAGATGACTTAAACAAGATCCAGTGGTTGATAACATAGGGATGCAAAAACTAAGGGGATGCAGATCCCTCCTCTCATATATATATTGACAAGTTTGAGCATTGCTGGAATCATTGATTTTGGAAATAATACTAAACTCAATGACGGAAGGGCGACGGAATAGCGACGTATTTGTGTAAAATTCTCAGGCTACTAACTCCTAGAGAATAGTCAGCTATGGAAAAACTAGAAATTCTTAGTCTAGCGGCAAAAAATTTTGACGGTGTCCTTCTGAAATAAATGTAAATTTGGGCTCACATGTTCTGTCACTAAACCGTCGCTATGTCGTCGCAGGAACCTCCGACGAAAAAGTAACATCGCTAATCTGTCATAGGTGTGATATCGCCAAAGTCGTTGCTAATTCATCGCCACAACGACTAATTAGCGACGGAGTTTTGTTAGCGACATGTTTTCTAACGACGCCACATTTTCGTCGTTGATCATCACAAATATCAAATAAAGACGAAAATATTGGTCTTAGCAATGAATATTTTCGTTGCTAAATAACAATATTTTTGTAGTAGGAGAGCAAATGGGGGCAGTTGCCCACCTATGCACCCTCTAGCTCTGCTAAAATCTGTCTGTCCTACATAGGATTTCTATATTTTACCATTATGTTATATAGATTGCACACTTTGCTGCCTCTATATTATTACTGGCTCCGTCTCCGAGTGGTCTAATTATAGAAAATCATAGACAACTTAATCTTGAGAAAATAAAGCTAGTAACATAATATTTTTGCATCTACAATGGAAACGTTATTGTGTGTGTATCCATCTTACGATCTTTATCATGTGCGATCGAATACCAAACTCACCCACCCCACACACAAATTTGTTTGGCGCATATGCTGAGCTTCAGTGCCGGTCCTGAGATTTAGAGGGCCATGTTCAAAAACTAAAAATGAGGCCCTACTTGTGTATCTTTGTATTTCAAATTAGTTGGATTAGAATTTTCTAGCAATCGGAACGGTAAACGATTGATGATATAACATTCATTTATTTCAGGTTTAAAATGTCTATCGGCTCTATCCCTTTAGGTTTTTATGCCTCTGCCAGTATTTGTTTTGATCTATTCAACATGTATTGATCAAATTTCAGTTGGATATAACTTGACTAGTAAAATATTAAATTAAAATGAGACAGACCTGTAATCAGAATTCAGAATTATTTAACATATATACATCCAATCTAATGATCCAAAATATCATATTGTTCAAAAATTATAATCATTCATGACATATGTCAAGGCTTACCTTTGGGGTGATATCAGTTCATAATGATAGAGACAAATTTGTGAGACAATTACACAAACATATATTGGCCTTAGGCCTAAACATTTTCATTCCAAAATTGAACAAAATTGTATAACTGTTAGCATTTGGAAGTTGATTAATTATAATCTTTTATGCCATATGTCAAACATTTCTAGTCCCAAATTAAACGGCTAGAGGCTGGAGCAAAAATTATTTAAGTCATAATTTCCAAAGGGATGAAAGTTACCAATTGCTCGAGTTTGGTTATGGAAATTGTCGGACAACTTGAACTTCTCCTGAATCTCCCACGTAGTCGTCGAGCAAAGCCAGATTCTTGTCATAGTCGTCGTCAGACTTCACGCATAGGTACAAGAAGGAAGAAGGAAAGGGGAATAAGGAATAAAAGTTCTTCTTCTTTTGATACGACTCTGTCCAGTCGCACCAGTGTTCATCTGTGGTCTTGGTGAGTGATGCATATTTGTGCAGGAAAAATGAAGAAAACAAAGAACAACAATGGAAAATGCAAGCTATATTAGCAATGGCTAAGGAAGATGACAAGAAGAAGAAAACAAGACTACAGAATAGTAAGGATTCTCATTACTTTTTCCATGTCCATTCCTACAAATCCTTCCCTATTTATGCTAGTGATAAAATATCTCTTCCCATGTGCTGATTCTTTACAGGAGGAGAAAGGCTAACAGAAATTGATGAGGTGGCTAATTGGCTAACAAGAAAAGCTGACCTGTCAATGCTGACCTGGCTAATTGCTTACCTATCTGTTAGGCTACAGCTACTGCTACTGGCTACTGGTTCTCCTTGGTGGCAAGGATGTTGCTACTGCTACTGGGATGCTAAGGATGTTGCTACTGCTACTGGGATACGAGTGTAAATACAGAGTGAGAGGTCAGCTCTGTATCAATACCCCTCCCTTACTTTGACCTTGTCTCAAGGTCAAAAAATGGATAAGTCTTGATGAATTTGTCATAGGGCACCCAAACTGCTTCCTCTGGTTGACTCTCCTTCAATTGAACCAACAATTCTACTGTTGCCTTATTGTTCTTCTACACCATTCGTCTGTCTAGAATCCAATCAGGTTCTAAAATCAACCCTTCTATAGGGTTTGGAGCTCCCTCTTGCCAACTTGAATGAGTCCCCAACTTCTTCTTCAATTGTGATACATGAAAAACTGGATGTATTAATGCCTCAGTAGGTAGTTGCAACCTGTTTGCCACTGGTCCAATTCTGTCTGTAACCTGATAAGGGCCATAATATTTGGGAGACAACTTTTGAGGTTTCCTTTGTGCTACTGAGATTTGCCTATAAGGTTGTAGTCTTAGATAGACCCAATCACCTATTGCAAACTCCCTGTATGTCCTGTGAGTATTGGCCAATTTCCTCATTCTGTCTTATGAAAGTACCAGATTATCTCTCAAAATGTGTAGAGCATTGTCCCTAGACAGTAGGGTAGAAGCAACTTCTTTGTCTTGAGGAGGATCAGTAATGTAAGTAAGGATGTGTGGAGGTGTCCTGCCATATACAGCTTCAAAGGGGGTCACTTTAGTAGCTGAATGCCAATTGGTATTAAACCAATATTCAGCCCAAGGAAGGTGCCTATTCCATTCTCTGGGTTTGTGGCTACAAAAACATCTAAGATAACCCTCAATGCATCGATTTGTTACCTCAGTTTGGCCATCAGTTTAAGGGTGATAGGCTGTACTGTACTTGAGAGCAGTCCCTTGCTGTTTGAAGAATTCCATCCAAAATTGATTTGTAAAGACTGGATCTCTGTCTGACACAATTGATCTAGGCATTCCATGCAGTTTAAAGACCCCATCAACAAAAATCTGGGCCACCACTGCTGCTGTAAAGGGATGGTGTAATACAAATAGGTGTACATACTTGGTTAACCTATCTACAACTACCACTATGGTAGTCTTATTGTTACTGGTGGGCAACCCCTCTATGAAATCCATAGAATATCTTCCCAGATTTGTTTTGGAATTGGAAAAGGGTGTAAATAACCTGTAGGAGACACATTCTCTCCTTTGTTTTCTTGACAAACAACACATTCCTGTACATATTTTTAACTGCTGACTTCATACCTGTCCAATGACAACCTCTTTTGAGCCTCTGCAAGGTCTTCAAGTAACCTGAGTGGCCAGCTTGTAGTACATCATGGTGCTCCTTGATTAACTTGAGAGCCAAGTCAGATGAAGGATCAATGAGTACCCTATTTTTGTAGTAAAGGAGACCATCTTTCATTGAATATTTTTCAGTGTTCAGCTTGCCTTTGTCCCATTTCTCCTGCATCTGTAAAAAATACTCTGAAGTTTGCCACTGGTTCTTCAGTTGCTGAATCCAGTCTGCCTGCACAATGGTGATGGCTGTCAAATTTGCTTCCTCTTGCCTAGACAAACTGTCTGCTGCTTGATTTTCCTTGCCCTTCTTGTATTCAACCCTATACTGGTAACCATGTAATTTCATTACTCATTTGTATTGGGCCTCAGTGTATACTCTCTGCTCTAGCAAATATTTAAGTGGTTTGTGGTCAGTTTTGATGACAAATGGTTTCCCCCAATAATATTGTCCCCACTTCTTAACTGCTAAGAGGATTGCTAACATTTCCCTCTCATAAGTAGAAAGAAGCACTGACCTGCCCTTCAAATGTTGACTTAGGTAAGCTAAGAGTCTTCCTTCCTGCATCAGTACTGCTCCTATGCCTCCTCCAGATGCATCACACTCCAGTGTGAATTCTTCATTGAAATTGGGCATGGCTAACATAGGTGGTTGAGTTAAGGCTTCCTTCAGATTTTCAAATGCAGTTTGAGCCTTATTGTCCCATAGGAATGAATTTTTCTTGAGGAGATTTGTTAAGGCTCCTGCTATGGTACCATAGCCCTGTATGAATCTCCTGTAGTAACCAGTGAGGCCTCGGAATCCTCTTAGTTGCTTGACAGTCTTGGGAACTGGCCACTCCACCACTGCCTTGATCTTTTCATAGTTCACCTCTAACCCTTGTTCAATAATCCTGTATCCCAGGTACTCTACTTGCCTCTGACTGAAACAACATTTGCTTCTTTTGAGTTTCAACTGGTGCAATTCCAGCTTTTTGAAGACCAATTCAAGATGTATTTTATGCTCTACAGGGTTAACACTATACACAAGTATATCATCAAAGAACACTAAAACAAACCTTCTTAAGTACTCCTTGAAGATGTCATTCATCATGGCTTGAAAAGTAGATGGGGGCATTAGTAAGCCCAAAGGGCATTATTAAGAACTCATAGTGCCCTTCATGAGTTCTGAAGGCAGTTTTGAAAATGTCACTCTCCTCCATTCTTATTTGATGATATCCAGACCTGAGGTCCAGCTTTGAGTAGTACTTGGCACCATTAAGTTCATCAAACAATTCTTCTACCAAGGGAATTGGGAACCTGTCCTTCACTGTACTCAAGTTGAGCCCTCTATAGTCTATGCACATCCTCCAAGTGCCATCAGACTTTCTGACCAGGATCACAGGAGATGAATAAGAACTATTACTGTTCCTAATGATTCCAGACTCTAACATTTCTTGAACTTGCCTTTCAATTTTATTCTTATAAAGGAAAGTATGTCTATATGGCCTGCTGCATACAGGACTTGCTCCTGGAAGTAGGGGAATTTTGTGATCATAGGGCCTCCTGGGAGGAAGACCTGTTGGTTCTTCAAACAAGTGCTTGTATTGGTTTGACAATTCTTGCATTCTTTCTCCCTCTGCTTCTGGAACTGGTTTCTCATTACAACCCTGCCATGAACACAATTGAATGACAAACAAATGAGGTTTGTGCCTGAGATCTCTGAGTTCCAACTCACCCAAACTTTTCTGAAGCTTCAACCCCTGAAACTTGTGCTCCACTCCTTGGCTTGTGAACTCCATTGTAAGCTCCTGGAAATTCCACATGATGGTACCCAAGGTACTGAGCCAATTTGCTCCAAGTACTATTTGGTAACCAGGTATTGAAGAGGTAGCAGATCAGTGATGATTCGAGTGCCTTGACATTCAATTACAACTTCCTTGCAAAGTCCATTGCTGGTTAACTTGTCCCCATTTGCTACCATTACATCAAAAGTGTTGCCATTGGCCAGAGGGAGATTAAATCTCTCAATGAAGGATGTGTCTATGAAACTGTGAGTGGACCCTGAATCAATTAAGATGATTACAGGTTTACTCTTAACAGTTCCCTTTATCTTCATAGTAGATTGATGGAATGTTCCAGAATAAGCTTGCAATGATATTTCAAATAAACTTTGAGAGTTGTGTTGAATGACTTCCTGATTTTCTGGCAAAAAGGTCGTTGGTTCTTCAGCTACATTAACTCCTTCTTCATCTTCATCTGACACCAACATGAACAACTTCTTTTCTCTGCATCTGTGACCCCTAGCCCATTTCTCATCACATAGAAAACATAGGCCCAAGTTTTTTCTTCTCAATAATTCACTGGGTGATATGGTAGGAGTTTGAAATCTGGAATTAGATTTAACCTATGTTCCCTGTGCTGGCCCTTTGTTCTGAGCTTCAAGGACAGTAGAATAAGAACCAGAGTTCCCACCTACCCATCTGTTAGGTTGATTTGGAACCCTGTAATTCTTTTTGATGGCTGCAATTTTAGACTCATATAATTTTGCTACCTGCATGGCTGCTGGTAGGCTAACTGGATTAGCCACTAACACTTTATATCTAACCTCCTCTTTGAGCCCTCCTATAAAATGACTGATCAAGGTTCTCTCAGGTGTACCAGCTACTCTTTTTGAAAGTTTTTAAAATTTAGAAGTATAATCTTGCACTGATCCTTCTTGTTTCAGTAACTTGAGGTCAATTGTGTGATCTGTAAATTGGGATGGACCAAATTCCATCCTAATACACTGATAGAATTCATCCCATGTAACTGCTCTGCCCCTAATGGTGACAAGCCAGTCATACCAATATGCCCCTGTGCCTTTGAGCTGCACAGAGCAGTATCTGACCTTATCACCTTCAGGTATGCCATAAAAAGAAAAATAATGGTTAGCTCGTAATAACCATTCATCAACATCTCCCTCTCCATCAAACTCAGGTAATTTGAGCCTGGGAGTTGGCTGGCCCCATCCCTGACCTCCTGTGCTGGCATTATTATTGAATCCAGCAGAAAAAGGAGATCCCATTTGAGCCACATTAGAATTTTGCATTCCTTGTGTCATTTGTGGGTTCTGAAATTGTGTGGGATAAATGAATGGCTGATGTTCAGACTGGTGAAAGGGAAATTGGGGTGTGTATGGGGGATTTTCTGGTGGAAATTGATTTGAAAAGGGTGATGGAGGGGTGAAAAAAGTGTGGTGAATGGCCTGGTTGGATGGATCTGTGGTGAAGGTGTTAGAGAAGGAGGTGGTGGTAGTGTGGATACAGGAGGGAGAACATTATTGGCACTCGTTGTTCGACCCAGTTCTTCAAACATCTGATCAAATTTGAGACCAAATTGATTGAATTTTTGGTTCAATTCTAAAACAGTACCTTCCAAGGAGTGCAGTCTTTCCTCTCCTGTGGTTGCACTTCGAGATCCAGATGCCTCCGGATGTGAAGATCGAGTGCTTGATCCCTGCTCCAGACTGCCCTCGATCAATGGATCGAGCGGCTCTGATACCAAATTGATACGACTCTGTTCAGTCGCACCAGTGTTCATCTGTGGTCTTGGTGAGTGATGCATATTTGTGCAGGAAAAATGGAGAAAACAATGAACAGCAATGGAAAATGCAAGCTATATTAGCAATGGCTAAGGAAGATGACAAGAAGAAGAAAACAAGACTACAGAATAGTAAGGATTCTCGTTACTTTTTCCATGCTCATTCCTACAAATCCTTCCCTATTTATGCTAGTGATAAAATATCTCTTCCCATGTGCTGATTCTTTACAGGAGGAGAAAGGCTAACAGAAATTGATGAGGTGGCTAATTGGCTAACAAGAAAAGCTGACCTGTCAATGCTGACCTGGCTAATTGCTTACCTATCTGTTAGGCTACAGCTACTGCTACTGGCTACCGGTTCTCCTTGGTGGCAAGGATGTTGCTACTGCTACTGGGATGCTAAGGATGTTGCTACTGCTACTGGGATACGAGTGTAAATACAGAGTGAGAGGTCAGCTCTGTATCATTCTTATATGGGGATGGAGATGGAGTTCTTGAGACTTGAGAGTGGAGATATTTATCATTATGAGAGATGAAAAAGGAAGGAGAGGAAAGAACGAGGAGGATTTCGAAATTTTGGAAACCTAAGAGCCAGCCGCCCGCATCCGGATGACTCTCTCTTCTCCCGAGTGAAAGATTGCATAATGGGGCCATCAGTTGTTAGGAGGGTTATGAGTACAACAGTTTGTTGGGTTGGGCCAATGGCCCTTTCATTTCTAACAAATTGTTTTGGCATATTTGATGGAAAAATAGGCTGGTACACAGGTTTGTGCAAAAAAAAAATAAGGGTCCTTTAAATTTGTGGGCCCTGTTCCATTGCACCTCAGGCAGGGCCGGGCATGCTGAGCTTGTATGAGCGGGACATCAATATCAGTCCAGAATAAATGATGATCATTTATTTTTGTAATATCAGCATGATTTTAGAAGGGACAGATATGCTGTTTTCAAGACCTATATACCAAATATATTAATTCTTCTAAAAAAAATGTGAATCCAAGTGTTATTTTTTAAATGAAATCTATATATATATTTTTTTTTATAGAAGATGAAACATATTTGATATACCGTTCTTAGTTCTTACAACCCCCCCCCCCCCCGGCTCTTTCAATTAGTAACCACCATAAACAGCATCAACATGCATGACCTTTCAACATTGTCAAAAGAAAGTAGGTGCCCGATATGTGGCAGTATTTGTACACTATGCTATAGATGACCTTACTTTAGAGCATCTCCAACTCTATTGTCTTGTTTTTTTTTGTAATTCCTATGCGGCATGACGCACAAGACAATATCTTTCATATCTGGCAAGATGATATTCACATAAGACAATGAGATAAAAAAGTGTTATCCAATACAAAAGTATTGAGAATACAATAAAAAATATTTTTTCCAACTTCCAAGACAACTCTTCCACTTCATTTTTTTAAAATATTTTTATTAATAATTGATGATGTGGAGGCAAAGTCATTGTGAAATACATTGTCTTGATATAGACAACCAACTTCACATTGTCTTTGCCATGTTATTGACATGTTAACTTGATAATTTACTCTACATTTGCATCGGAGAAAGATTTTTGAAATGAAAGCTTGTTATTCTAATGTGGCAACCACTTTTTCTAAACTAACAATAGGGTTGGAGATGCTCTTACATAGACATGCATGCATGCATGCATGCAAGTGTAGCTAACTACAACGTAATTAAGCTAATAACTATGACGCACTTCTATTTGACCCAATCACAAACATGAGAGGGAGCCACTATAAAAATATTATATAGAGCATTGTTGGTAAGGAAGCAATATTAATTGTTTCACTCCACTTTCCTTTCTTGTCAGTTTGCTTGCTTATGTTACTTGGTTCCTAAGAAACTACGAAGTCTGAACTTACATCTTAAGAATATCCCTTGTCGTGAAGAAGACAATAATACAAGTAACCACTGAAATTAAGTCTGTACTTAAAGAGACGAGGGGAAGATCCAAGTGAACAAAACCCTTAGGCAAATTCGAGGCAGGGACGGTGCCACCGACGCCACTAGAGACAGCTATGGCTTTCGTTGTCAAGTCTTTCTAATTCGTTCATAGAATTCTTAAAGCCCTAATTATGTCGTCCTCTCTCTCTCTCTCTAATGGAGGCCGGCCTTGCTTCCACCAAGGCAACTCGCTCGAGCTATTGGCAAAGCCAATAAAGAAACATGTGGAGTTTGAACATGTTCCAACGAGTAAGCTCAAATATATATATTTTTCTTGTAAATTATTTGAGTGTTGATGGTCAAGACTGTGACCGTGCTAAAGTTATGGGTAAATACTTAATTTCATCTTTGGCTTTATTGTTTTGATGATTAGTAATACATGGTCTCCCCTCCAGCAATCATTACCTCCATGAGTTAAACAAGAAGCAACTATGCACTCAATTATGTTGGACAAACTAATGTTCTTGTATTTGTCGAGAAAGCTACAAGAATGTGAATTCCCTTTCTCAAATAGTGTGAGATGCATACTAGTGGCCGAATGAACTTGAAATGTGAAAAGAAATGATATCGGTGGAATGATTGAAGTAGAATTTTTTTATTTTTTTATTTTACTCAACATGATGACAATGATAAGGTACATAGATTTACAGTATAAACAACTACACGACATTTAGACTTTCCTAAGTCATGACTCTTTGAGTTACATAATTCATGATACTTGCATACACATAACTTACGCATGGATGAAACCTAATAACTAGAATATAATGCAATGCTAAATGGATTTATTTAGGATAAAAATGAACTTTAAATATTAACACTCCTCCTTAAAGTGTTATTTCCGAAACAGATCTTTTGATGGAAAATGGAAATCTCGAACTCTTATTTCCAGAAAGACGAAAAATTCGTTCTGCTAAGAGAGATGAATACTCGTTCTAAACCGAATTTGATGCAACAAGATGAATGATCGCTCTCAACCGGAGTTGGTGCAACGATATGAATAATCGCTCTCAACCGGAGTTGATGCAACGACTTTGCTGGGGTGATGAAGATCACCGTTTCTCAAAGCAAAATTTACCCGATTGCGATCGGCTCCCAGGAACCAGCAAGTTCGAAAGAACTTTTGGAACACTCGCTGTCACCTCCTTTACGAACTCGAAAAACTCCTTAGGACTTCAATGGCGGCGGCAACACTTCTCTCTTCGTCTCTTTATTTTAGTATAAGTCCTTGATGAAGGCACGAAGATAGTATTTATAGAGAAGGGTCGAAACCCTAATCCTATTCCTGGCCGTAACTGATTGCAAAAAGATAGGAGTGAAGATTTGAATGAATTAAATTCAAATTCCACAAAAACTGATCTGATCAGTTAACTCAATCTTTCCATAACAACGCAAATCTTTCAATCAGCCACATCATACGCCACCTGTGCCCCATAGCTACTCAACACGTCAACCTACACACGTAGGTGCAAAGTCCGCAGCAGTCTACGACACCTGCATGCCCAGCGCAACAGTCGCACAGCCCAGCAGCACCTGCACGCCTAGCGCCACAGCACCGCGGCACCTACGCGCCTAACGCCGCAGCCTGTGCAACTGCTGCACCTGCGCTGCACCTGTTCTGCGACTCGCACAGAAACGAGTGCACAAGCGCATCAACTGCGCATAATGCGTCTTACGACGATGCTGACGTGCTAAGTGCAAAGTGCGCCAACAAAATGTCACTTTACGCCCTTGAGCCCGAGTCCGAGTCCAAGTTCGATTTTGAGTCTGAGTCCGAGTCCGAGTCCGAGTCGCTAAGCCCTTCGGGGCTTAGCTGCATAAGAAAATTATCCTATAAGCATGACAAAAAGTTAATGTTTCTTTGTTTGTTTAGCCTTCTTTCCACTAGAAAAATACCTCCACATGGCACCCATGTGCCTCTCCACACTTCATGTGATCTCTCAACACAAGCAAAGCTTTATATAGAGATACCATCCATTTGATTTTTCCAATATGGGACTATTTTTCTAGTTTCTAAAGCAAAACACCAACAACGACAAGAAAAAATACTAACAATCCTCCATATATCTCTATATATGGGTTGAGCGTTCCCCACATTGACTGTCCAGCATGCTTTAGGATAGATGTCGCTACTACTTGAACCTTCTCGCATGGGTTAAATACAGCATGATATAAGAAAGGACTAAATCTTGAATTCTGCACCATAACTGTAATTCTTTTCACTCACATAATGACATCAACTGCGCTTCTGACTGCACATTAAAGGCCTTGTGCCAGCCTGGTTTCCTTGTATCTATTTTTAGTGTCTATAAGATTTCTCTCAAGAGATGGCCTACATCTGTATCCATACACTTTAGGTGAGTTCTTTTAAAGAGTCTTTGGCATGAAACATTTTGCTTCCTTACGGTGCTACACCGCTATGACATGGCCTAAAGTCGAGACCCTGTCTCATGTGGTGTCATACTACCTGTAGCATGAGATCCAGCCTCTTTGTAGTGCCAAAGTACCCAGCATGAAGCCTTTCTCTTCCTTGTGGTATTACGCCGTCGTGACATGGATTGCAAAGCCGAGGCACTGCCTCATATGGTATCACTCACTGTAAAATAAGGCCCTGCCTCTTCGTAGTACTGCCTACCACTCTTCATTATACAACAATAGGCCTCTTGCTTATGTGTGGTGCTACGCCGCTGTGACTTGGCCCGAAGCCAAGGCTTTACCTTCACTAGGTACCTCATGTGGTGTCACGCTACTGCAGTACTGTGCACCTTTGTAGTGATGTGCTACCCGTACTTCCCATAAATATGTCAGACATCCCAGATGTCCGAGAAATCATTAACATTCCTAAGCCATCCTCCCACAGGGCTTTGTTCTTTGTAAAGAACAATTAGTACACTGCCGTGGTTCTGGGTTCATAACCCCGCTACATCCCAAAGGATTTGTCCACTGTTCCTAATATTCTTCCAGGTAATGGTCCTTTCTTGAACTAAAAGTTAGATGCCTAGTAGATTTCTCTTTGAACTAATAGCATAAAACGTTATAGTAGAATTGCAATGACATAATATGATCAGAGTGTCTTCAAGCCTATCTTACTTGCTGTGTCTTCAACCAACTGATGCTTGAGAGCTTTGGTGAATGAATTTGCCAGATTCTCCTGACTTCGAACATCCACTACGACATTAACTCCTCTTTTCATTAGATCATTTACTTCCCTGTGCCTTAGGCATAATCCTTTTCTTTCCATTAAAAACGTTATTGTTGCCAACACTATAGTCGTCTGGTTGTCGCAGTATATCGGTACCGTCGGTATCTGCGCACCAACCATTAGAAAATCAAACATGAGCTCCCGAAGCTATTATACTTCATCCGCTACAGCCGCCAGTGCATAGAACTCAAATTCCATAGATGAGTGAGACAACATATTCTGCTTCTTCGACATCCATGATATAGCAGCTCCACCCATGGAGAAAATATATCCTCCTATGGACCTTTCACTCTCTACTTCTGAGCACCAGCTTGCATCACTGATGCCCTCCACTACTTTTGGAACTACGCAGTATTGTAGTGCATACTTCTTAGTCCTTTTGAGGTATCTCATGACCCTCTTCACAGCTTTCTAGTGCTCCATCCCTGGATTGCTCGTGAACCGACTCAGCATCCCTACGGCAAAAGCTATGTCAGACCTTGTGGCTGTAGTCGCATACATCAAACTTTCGATGACGCTTGAATATTCCAACTGTCTGATGCATTCCCTTAGATTTGGCTTCAGCTTTTTGTCACACCTATAAGGCGTATCGATCCCAGGAAGATCCTGATACCCATAGCGTGTGAGCATTTTCTCAATATAATGAGACTATGGTAATGCTACACCAGTTTTCGTCCTGATGATCTTTATCCCCAGAATAACATCAGCTTCCCCTAAGTCCTTCATGCTGAACTTAGATGAGTGGAACTTCTTTGTCTCAGTGACGCTTGCTAGATATGTACCCAAGATCAGCATGTTGTCCACGTAGAGACAAACGATAACTCCTCTTCCGTCAGTAAACTTTATGTTCTCACACTTGTCTATCTCGCTGATCCTGTACCTGTTTGATCTTATGACTTTATCAAACTTCTCATGCCACATCTTGGGAGCTTGTTTTAGACCATACAAAGATTTTACCAACTTATAGACTTTGTCTTCTAGGTCCTTGACGATGAATCCTTCTGGCTATTGCATGTAAATCTCTTTAGTCTATTCACCACTCAGGAAAGCGGTCTTAACATCCATCTGATAGATTACCAGCTTATGAATTGCACTCAGAGCAATCAACACCATGATGAACGTCATCCGAGCTACTGGAGCATATGTGTTGAAGTAATTGATCCCTTGCTTTTGAGAACACCCTTTGGCAACTAACCTTGCCTTGAACATGTCAACTGTTCCATCGGCCTTCATCTTCTTCTTGAAGATCCACTTACATCTGATTGGTTTCACTTCTTCATGCACATTAACCAACACCTACGTGTTGTTGGAGGTTATCGAGTCATACTCATCATAATAGCCTCCTTTTAGAAGATAGCATCTCTGGTCTTTATCGCCTTACCATAGGTAAGCGGGTCTGCTTCCATATGATAGGTGACAAAATCCTCTCTGAAGTCCTTTTGTCTTCTCACTTGCTTAGATACATGTTCTGCGAGTTCTGGTTCGACACTTGTTCTTACAGCAACAATATCTTCTTCGATTACCTCTTCGTAAGGAACTTGAGCCTCCTGTGCACTCACATTGTTCTCCAAAATATCTATGAGAATAATGTTCTTGTGCCTTGCAAACTTATCTTTAAAGAACTCCCGTCATGAGATTCAATGATATGATTTGACTCAATATCAAGGAACCTCCGATCATCACTCTTCTCAGCAACCTAGAAATATAGTCTTCATAGTCCTTGTTTCTTGCTTCTGAATATTCAAATTCGAAAGCTTCACGTACGCCAGATACCCCCACACTCGAATGACATTCAAGTTAGGTTTGGCCTTGAACTAGGGTTTATAAAGAGTAACTTTCGAAGTAGCATGCGACACTCTGTTCAATATGAATGTAGCCGTAAGCACTGCTTTACCCTAGAAGCAATTTGGAAGAACCACAGTCAACATCATTGAGTTCATCATCTTTGTTAACGTTCTGTTCTTCCTTTCTGCAACACCTTTTGATTGAGGGGAGTATGGATTAGTTTTCTCATTGATGATTCCATATTTTCTGTAGAACGATGCAAATTCATGAGACCTATACTTTTCACCTTGATCACTTCTGAGTCTCTTGAGTTATTGTTCGGTTTGACGCTCAACTTCAGCCTTGAAGTTCTTAAACTTCTCAAATGCTACATCTTTAGACGAGCAGATAAACGAACACGTACTTTGAGAAGTAGTCGATAAAGGTAATGAAATACTTTATCTCGGCCTTTGTGGAGAACTATTTGAAGTCAAAGATATCTGAGTGCACCAACTCCAGAAGATCTGTACTTCGATTTACCTGCTTGAACAATTTTCTTGTAATCTTTATCTGCGCACAGACCTCACACTTCTCCAACTCTTTACCCCCATATTTGGAGATAAGCCCTAGACTAAACATCTTGTTTATTCTTTTACAATGAACATGTCTTAGTCGATTATGCCACAACTTAAGAGAATAACTAAGACTTCATTCACTATCTCCATAGTAGTTACAAGTTGAAGTTTGAACATCCCTTCAGTATAGAAGGCCTTCCCAAAGTATGTTCTTTATAGGACATAACAACTTGACCAATGTTAATGTCCATCCTCAAGCCTGCGTTACAGAGCAGGATTCCAAAGACTAGGTTCTTCGCTATAGTTGGTACGTGCTTCAAATTCTGAAGTGTCAGCGACTTCCCCAAAGTCAGTTACAATACCACCATCTCGATCCTGAGTACTGCAACTTGTGTTTGGTTCGCCACTATAACTTTCTCAAAAACAGGTTGGTACGTGGTGAACTGCTCCTTCTTTGTGCAAATATGACACAAGGCTCCAATGTCTATCCATTAGTCCGTGCCTATCCTAGCTGAGTCAACCTGTGCAATTATAGCAACAAAGTTAGCCTCACCTTACTCCTTTTGTTTTGGTTTCTCTTTACAGTCCCTCTTCTAGTAGCCTTTCTTGCCATAGTTGAAACAAGTCCCAGGTTCATTGGACTTAGGCTTGAACTACGCCGACTTCAACTTCAGATGGTGAACGTCTTTCTTCTTTTGGTAGGAAGCCTTATTCTTTCCTTTGAAATTTCCTTCCTGCACCATGTTCGCCTTGGCCATATGCTTGGACAAGGCGTACATTTTGAGTTGAGCCCTTAACTCGTCTTCAACATGTATTAAGTGTAAAAGGCATTCCAAATCCACTTCCATCTTCCTCCGGTGCATGTCCGCAATGAATTTTCTCTACCCAGGTGGGAGCTTGGCGACAATACCCTCGATGACAAAAGCATCGACCAAGGGCATGTCGTTGTCTGCCAGCTTCTGGCGCAACTTGAGGAACTCTTTGACTTGAGGCAACATGGTTTTATCATCCTCAAACCACATCCTCCAGACCTTTCCGGTCAAGTAGATCTTGTTCCTATTCACATCTGCCTTGTAAAGATTCTCTAAAGAATCCCAGATGTCCTTTGCATTGAACGTTTTACTGTATGACTCCGCCAGAGAGTCCTCTATGGAGTTCGGGAGCAATAATTTGTAGAGGTTGTTATCCAGTCTCCACTTCGACTATAAAGCCGTGGCTTCATCAACCCTTCAAGCATTTTCACCCTCTAGAATCAAAGGCTCAGAAGATGTCAACACATAGTCGACGCTCATGAGTTGATGATTAAGGGTGACCTTTCTCTTCTAGACGTTGAAATACTTTCTGACAAACTTCTCAAGTTTAAAACATGTATCGAGAAGTTGCGCACTATTGTTCTCCATCAGATCTGAATCTTGTTTTGAGATTATTATTCCCGAAACTAATCTTTTGATGGAAAATGGAAATCTTGAACTCTTATTTCCAAAGAGACAACAAACTCATTCTTCTAAGAGAGAGGTGAATACTCGTTCTCAACCGAATTTGATGCAACGAGATGAATGATCGCTATCAACCAGAGTTGATGCAACGATATAAATAACTGCTCTCAACCGGAGTTGATGCAACGACTTTGCTATGGAAATGAAGATCACCGTTGCTCAAAGCAAGATTCGTCCGATTGTGATCTGCTTCCAGGAACCAGCAAGTTCTAAAGAATTTCTGAAACGCTCATTGTCACCTCCTTTACGAACTTGAAGAACTCCTTAGAACTTCAATGACGGCGACATCACTTCTCTTTTCGTCTCTTTATTTTAGCACAAATCCTTAATAAAGGCACGAAGAGAGTACTTATAGAGAAGAGTTAAAACCCAAATCATATTCCTGGCCGTAACTGATTGCAAAAAGATAGAAGCGAATAATGGACAAATTTTAATAAAATAAATTCGAATCCCACAAAAAATGGATCTGATCAATTAACTCAATCTTTCTATAACCGTTCAAATCTTCTAATCAGCCATATCATACGTTGCCTGCATCCCATACCTACTCAGCCCGTCAACCTGCATGTATAGCTGTGAAGCCCATAGCAGCCCGCGACACCTGCGCGCCCAACCCTACAGCCCTATAGCACTTGCACACCCAGCCCCGCAGTCCCGTAGCACCTGTGTGCCCAGTGCCGCAGTCCCGCAGCACATGCATGCCTAGTATGCCTGTTGCACCTGTGCTGCAACTCACGTAGAGACGAGCGCACGAGCACATCAACTGCGCACAATATGCCTTACGCCGATGCCGGCGTGCAAAGTAAAAGTACGATAATAAAATGCCACTTTACGCCCTTGAGCCTGGGCCCGAGTTCGAGTTCGAGTCGGAGTCGCTAAGCCACTTCGGGACTTAGCTCCATAAAGGAATTATCCCATGAGCATAACAAAAAGCATTAATGCTTATTTGTTGGTTTAGCCTTCATTCCACTAGAAAAATGCCTCCACATGGCACCCATGTACCTCTCCACACTTCATATGATCTCTCAACACAAGCAAAGCTTTATATAGAGATATCTTCCATTTGGTTTTTCTAATCCGGGACTATCTTTCTAGTTTCTAAAGAAAAATATCAACAACAATAAGCAAAAACACCAACATAAAGTGCATTTTTTGGAACAACATCAATCAATAATCCTATTTAAAAAACGATTGGGTATATATATATATATATATATATATATATATATATATATATATTTTATATATATATATATATATATATATATATATATATATATATATATATATATATATATATAAATATATATATATATGCAACATTGTCCTTTCTCCATACCACCAAAGCTTCAGTAATCCTTTCAAGCACTTTCTTGTTGGAGTCCAGTCTGGATTTGGTAACAACATATTTGTGGAATCTAAATCTAGTTAAATATTTGATTTGATTTGATTTGGATGTCCATAAGTGGTGTTGTGCTATTTTTGATATAATAAAATTTTATTTTAGAAAATCCTATTATGATGTAAAATAGGATGTTGATGGAATATTTTAGGTGTAATAGGATTCCAATTTTATTTCTATTTAGGAAATCCGATTATGACCTGGAATATAATTTTCTCATCCTATATATATGGGGTGTGGGTGGAGGCACAAAACACAACACAAAATGGAGATTCGGGGTGCTCGTCCAAAAGGATATCTATGAGAAAGTCCGTACTTTGTTCTCAGGATTTTGCCATATAAGGAAGAAGAAGATCTAACCGAGGAATCGTCAACTTCGGTTAGGGAGATTGCTACGGGTTGGTAAGTCTCAATTGTAATCTTCTGCTTTTTTCTCTTAGGAGTGATGAGGGGGTTGAACCTATTAGGGCAAATAGTTCAACATTATTTTTGTCAATTTTGTGCTTTTCATCTGAGTTATAAAGGTTAGGATTTGTCCAGGTGACGTAATCACCACAATATACTTGTCTTTATCTATACTTGGTAACCGTTAGATAGGGTTGTTTTGATCAGGTGGGTTGGCAAACGCTTTCGTGTGCCCAATAATTTGTATCAGAGCTTTGTAGTTTCTGGTAATCATGTCTACAGAGCAGATGAACACTCGTATGATCACCCACATAGGAGGGAAGTAGAAAATTTGGAAGCCAAGGATGGAGTATCTACTCTTGTGCACAGACTTCCATGGTCCGTTGGAGGGCGACAGGGCAAAGCCAACAGATAAAGCTATTGAAGACTGAAAATGGCTGAAATAAAAGGTCGTTGGATTAATCCGTCAATGGTTGAATGATTTAGTGTTTCACCACATGTCCATGGAGAGTTCGGCAAAAGCATTGTGGAAGAAGCTGAATTTGTTTTACGAAAGGAAGATGACTGACAACAAGGCATTTCTTATTTGTCAACTCGTCAACTCAAAGTATATGGAGGGTGCCTAAGTGGCACAACATCTGAATGAGGTTCTGGGCTTCAATCAGCTGTCTGTGATGAAGATGGTGATTGATGGTGAGCTTCAGGTTCTACTGCTCTTGAGTTCTCTGCCGGAAAGCTAGAAGATGTTGGTGGTATCGGTGAGCAACTCCACGCCTGATGGAGTTATCACATGGAGTCAGTCAAAAGTAGCCTGTTGAATGAGGAGGTCCTACTCAAGCAAGTGGAATCATCACTGGAGTCCGCTCTGGTGGCTTCGTACGGAAAGGGAACATCCAAGTCACAAGCGAGGACAGGGGGAGTACTCGAGATATTACAATTACGGACAGTAAGGAGGGCTGCTATCACTGCAACTAAATAGGCCATATCAAGAGGAACTGCATAAAGCACAAAGCTAACAACACTAAAGGCAAGGATGATCAGGAGGATCTCAAGATGTTTGGAGACATCAATATTGTAGCGACCGACGTAGAGGAACCTTGTGGCATGTGTCATGATGGTGATGGGGTCGTTGGCATGGGAGCGTCGTATCACGCTACTCCATATAGGAGGATCTTCACGTCATACCACGATTGCAGGTTTGGACTTTTGAAGATGGAAGACAAGGGGAGGGCTGAAGTTGTAGCCATCGACGATGTGCACATGACCACGGAGTTTAGTAAGAAGCTCGTCCTCAGGCGTATGCGACATGTAACGAGTTTGTGCTACAACTTGATTTCGATAGAAAGGCTGGTAGATGATGGTTGTCGTAGTATATTTGGGGACAAAGATTGGATGCTTGCGAAAGGTTTCCAACAACTGGCTTGGGAAGATTTGGGTTGTGGCATATACATGCTCACGCTGCTGAGCTGTACATGCAGACCATAAATACCAGATGGAGACTCGAGGGGTGTTCGACAGGATGTAGATCCTCGATAACATGCTAAGGAGGGGCTTCTATATGCATTGAGGGATACGGAGGATTTGTTTTACTGAGACAATGTGACAGATAGTGATGAGTCAAAATTGAGGGTCTGTTTGTCGGTCCCATGACAGCTAGTCGGTCTCTAGGTAGGGGTTGCTCCACGGATCCAGTTTTGCCGACTGGTGGTTTGCCAAAGTTTTGCGGAGCGACATCGATTTCAGCAGTTCAAAGCCAGGGAGAATATCAAGGTTTGTAGCAAACTGAATCTGAGACATGAGCATCATTATTCACACAGTTCACGGAGAGCTGTGGGTTATCGACGGCATGCACAGTGCGTCATATTCTGCTCGAAGATGCATGTGTATGGGAGAGCTTCAAATTCGGACATGAAGGTGGGCATGTTCAGATGTTCTAATACCGTGAGAACCATACCATTCGCTTGGTTGGGCCAGCCAAAGAAGAAGAAGCTAGTCGAAACGTTAACACTTTCCAGTTAAAGAAGGAAGTCGGGGCTAGGCAGCCGAGACATACGGTGAGGCTGATCGTCAAGAACTTTGATCTTGGTCGTGTCATTGATATCGATAGGATCCAATGGTGCAGGAGTTGCTACGCACGACAGCTAGCGTCGACGTGATGGTCGAGGAGCTGGAGACAAAGGAAGATGGAAAATAGCTCGGGGGATCAGAGATAAGTGGCATAGGGGAGCAGGATCTCTGTCGCAGGACAACATGCACGGAGTCCAGTTAAGAAAAATGGGGTCAACACCCTATCATCAGAGTGGAGGGGAAGATTGTTGGAGTCCAATCTGGATTTGGTAACAACAAATTTGTTGAATCCAAATCTAGTTAAATATTTGATTTGATTTGGTTTGAATGTCCATAATTGGTGTTGTGCTATTTTAGATATAATATATATGATTATTTTAGGAAATCCTATTATGATGTAAAATAGGATGTTGATAGAATATTTTAGGTATTATAGGATTCCTATTTTATTTTTGTTTAGGAAATCCTATTATGACCTGGAATATAATTTTCTTATCCTACATATATGGGTGAGGGTGGAGGAACAAAACACAACAATAAGTAGAGATTCAAGGTGCTCGTCCATAAGGATATCTAAGAGAAAGTCCGTACTTTGCTCTTAGGACTTCGTCATCCAAGGAAGAAGAAGATCTAATCGAGGAATCGTCAACTTCGGTTAGGAAAATTGCTACGGGTTGGTGAGTGATCTCAATTGTAATCTTCTATT
This sequence comes from Iris pallida, assembly GCA_029216955.1. Lineage (NCBI taxonomy): Eukaryota > Viridiplantae > Streptophyta > Magnoliopsida > Asparagales > Iridaceae > Iris > Iris pallida. The sequence continues at coordinate 8,117,633 of JANAVB010034418.1, read as the reverse complement.
TTTGTTCGTGGGAGTGGTGAGGGGGTTGAACCTATTAGGGCCAAGGGTTCAACATTTTTTTTGTCAATGTTGTAATTTTTATCTGAGTTATAAAGGTTGGGATTTGTCCAGGTGACCTAGTCACCACCATATACTCGTCTTTAACTATGCTTGGTGTCCTTTAGACGGGATTGTTTTGATCAGGTGGGCTGACAAACGCTTTTGCACGCCCAATATTTCTTTCAAATAAAGTTTCGTTCGATTCAATATGTTTAGTCCTCATGTGACAATTAAATTTGTAGCAAGCTAATAGACACTTTGATTGTTACCACAAATAATGGTCGGTTTGTCAGTTTGAATATGAACAATTCTAGTGCCACAAGGGAAGAAGTCTAGTACTCTGCTGCGGTAGTAGAAAGCGATGCCGTGTCATGTAATTCTTTCTATACTTGGAAATTAACACAAGAATACATATCCTGAAGTAGATCATGGTCCTTTGAAGCACCTCCCAAGTACGCACCAGTATACCCACGCAAGCAAAATTTAGAACCCTCCCAAGTACCCACAGTATACCCATGCAAGACAAAACTTTTTACTTACTCATTTCCAATTGAGGTTTCCAAGTTTCTTGCATATATCGCCTAACAAGTCAAAGAAAAAAAAAGAAATATATGACCTTGTAATAGTCAAAGATATAAGGAATCCCAAAGGCATATATTTGCATCATTCGGAATGGAACACCAATTGCTTGCTCACATTTACGCCAAATATAAAAAATATTTTCTCGACATACCCTATTTGAGAAATAGATAGTTGACCTTCCATTTTCTCCACTTCCAAGACACCCAAGTCTTATTCTCAAAACAAAGAGAGAGTTTCGCTTGAAGCATTACAACCTCTCTATTATCGTTGTATGTAATAATCTTGTCATCGACATAAAGTAAAGCAAAGAATGTGTTCTCCTTTTTTGACAAACAAACTTGAGTTCGAGTTAGAAGTAAATAATCACAAAATTGAATATACTCGATAATATTATCATACAATGTCCTTGGAGCGTTCTTCAACCTATAAAGGGTTGTATTTAGCTTGCATACGAAGTCTGGATGAGAAAAAGCACAACCAAGTGGTTTCTCTATGAAGATATTCTTGTCAATCTCACAATAGATAATACATTTTTGACATAAAGTTGCCAAAGCTCTATCTATAAAACCCATCAATATGATATGACAACTCGGACCGAAACCATCTTTGCAGCCGGGCTGAATATTTCTTCGCAGTTATTTCCATTTTTTTACAAAACCCTCTTGCAACAATGAAAGGTTTGTATCTCTTCATATTCCTATTCGCCCTTGTTTTTAGTTATAGACCAATTTGTAAGATATCAAATCTATATCTTTAGGCTTTGGCAAAAGGTCCAAAGTTTTATTCTAGATGATGTCACTTATCGCTTAGTCCATAGCACATTCCCAGTTTTGACACTTTTAGCTTCATGAAACAAGACAACTCATGATCATTAATTGATCCTGCAAAGAAATAACGATACTTGCTCAATTAGTTTCCACCTCTATACCGAATCATCTTCATAGACTTCCTTGTGAGTTTTCTAAGAGGTTGACCACTCTCCACCTTATGAACAAATTCATCACCATGATTTCCTTGAAGTTTATCAAAATAGACTTGGCTCCCACTTAAACTTTGCTTTATCATCGAAGGAGAAAAAGACCTAAATGGAACACTTGGTTGTTGAGAGTGAAACACAGAAAGCATTCCTCCAAACTAAGAAGACTGCGAGAGAAATGAAGAAAAGCACACAAATCAGACCACAAAAATCATAAATAATTCTTGCGAGAAAACCACGAGACGATAGGAGTCCAACCCTGAAGAGCCCAACCCTTAAAAGCCTCTACTAATAGAATAAGAAATACACCAACTCCTTATAAACTTCTCACTGATCCAAACGGATTATCATAACTCAGTGAAGAAAAAAACACGACTACAAACACAAAGGATGAAGATGACGAGAAAGAATTATCCGAAATGATCTCCTCTTCGATGTAGCCGCTAATCCCCTCTTTCTCTCTCTAATAATTATAAAGCACTCTTACCTCCGGTGATAGTGATACATTTTAGGGATAGAAAAAATATAATGTATATAGCATCAAATCTTCAAGTAATATGAACCATTGAGGTACTCTTATTATATGTAGGAATAATCAATCCACTACCAGAATATCACAAATTAGCGACGACTGGAAACGTCGCTAAAATGTAGAAAAATGTCAATAATCCTGGTCAGCGACGTTTTCTACGACGTTTTCCTGCCTGTCACATTTCAACAAGTCGCTGACAACGAAAACGTCGCCAAATGTCGTTGCTGTGTCGTTTTCCAGCGACGTTTACACGTCGCCAATTTAGCGACGTTTACTGACTACCATTCAAAAATTTAGCGATGTATTGGTAGTCGTTAAACGTCGCAAGATGTAGCAAGATTTAGCGACATTTTATCTTCAGCTACCAACATTTATTGACTTCATATTTGTAAGTACTATTCTGTAAATTTAGCGACGTTTAACATCGTTTAGCGACGATTAGCGACATCGTCGTAGTAGCTACACTGTGTCGCTAAACGTTGCTAAATTTGTAGAAAAAAAAGAAAACAGAATGAACTATTAATAATATGTGCTATCCCTACAGTTTAATAATGAACAATTAATATGAATAAACTCGGAGCAACCCCCGTTGAATTCCCTGGGTTCGCCGACACCTTCGGTGGAATACTCAACACCGGTAAATTCACATACAGTTAAAACGAATAATAAAATAAAATATGATAAAAATAGCACATTTGTCTCAAAGTCTACACACAACCAATATCCAATGACTACACAACCAATATCCAATGTCTACACATAAACATCCACACAGATAAGTCTACACAACCAATCAAATGCATAATATTCAAACACAATATCATGGGTCACACACAAACAAACACTCTACACAAACAATCAACAAACAGTCCTAACTAGGACTTCTGCAGATCTGGAGCAGGAGGGGCACCGTCGCGCATCAGAGATAAGAACAGCTCATACTGCTCACTACAAGAAAAAAGGCTTTTCTTGACGGTTTATCCCCGTCAAGAAAGGGGTTTCTTGGCGGTTGCTGATCCGTCAAGTAGGCCGGAGCAAGAAAAGTCCGCCATTTTCTTGACTGTCGATAGCAAGACTTTTCTTAACGATTTTTGGCCGTCATATGAAGTAGTTTTTTGATTGTTTTTAGCCGTCAAGATAGCAGTTTTTAGAAACCGTCAACGTAGGCAAAAACTTTTCTTGACTCCGGCCTAGATGACGGCTATTAGCCGTAAAAAAAAGCCCTTCTGCAGCAGGATTGAGTTAACTGTTGACGTTTTATAACCGTTAAGAGAAGCTAAAGCCAAAATTTTATTTATAATTATATATTTGAATCAAACACACATAATAATATCAATTATCTAGAAGATTTAATACATCCTACAAAATCCAATTTTTATATTAACAAACTTTATACTGTTCATATACCACAAACTTTCAATACTTCCAACACACGTTCAACCACAAACATCCAACACTTGTCCAATAGCACAGATGTCTTACCAAAGCATGTAGTTTCCATACATCTTAAACATCCAAAACAGATAATTATACAAATAAAACCAAAATAAGTAGAAAACCCGATCGGAGCACATTCTCTCATATTCATAGCACCTTTATTTTCCATTAGTTCCTGGGAGAACAAGAGCACAAGTTACCAATTTATGTTAATGAGCTTGTTGACCAACAAAAAAACAAGAGAACAATATATTGGAGAAAATAAGGAGAGTATAATAACTAAACTGAACTATCACGAACAACATTTGGAAGACTAGATTACTAATAAGAGAAAAATAGTAAAAGGTGAAATTTTTACCCATCGAGGGAAAACGAACAATGTGGTTTTAAATAACAAACAATAATAGCTGTTGAGCTGAAGTTGGCTCAAGAAAGAACTAAATAGCAGATTATCTACAATCTAAAACAATTCTAAATATGGTTATAACATCAAGCATGAGCTACACTCAATAAAACCAATTGTATGCAAACCAATTTTTCAGTAAGCCTTTAGTTGCCTGCTTCTATTTGTGTTAATTCTTTCCTTATATAATCCACTGTAACAGACAATGTTGTCTCTGGGATATTATTTCACAGAACTTTCGTCAGCTGAGGTGCTATTTAAACTACACATTCTAAACAGGAAAATATGCTCTTCAATGGGTACTTCAGTCTCCAAACAATATTATGATATGTTTAAAAAGGAAAATGGGAAAAATATGAAATGCAATGAAACAAACAAGGATCAAGTATTGGCTGATGAAACATCATCTATCTAACCCCTGAGTGTGGGAACTTCAACATCCATAATATTATTCTAATCAGGATGATATCACTAAGTATTATGATCATTTATAATCATCAAATCGAGAGAGAAAAAAATTTGCAATGAGTATAGTAAAAAGGGCACCATCGTGCTACAAGGCTCTGGCAAGAGACTAAAAGAACAATATTATTCAATGGCAAAGTAGTTAATCTTGCATGAAAAAGAAGAATGGGAAAAATGGACGATGGAAAAAATGCAAAATGAATCCCTCATAGATCGTAAATGAATGGAGGATGGACCAAACTAGAACTCATTAAAAGTCAACTTGGCTATAATAGTGTTATCTGTTCTAACTATCATCTTCATAAAAATATGGGCATTATAAGCATTAGAAATTTGGTAGACAATTTGTCAAGTAGTTACACAAGTCGCGGTAGTAGTTTAAGCAAATCGCATGATTGCAATTAGGCGGGACCATATTCGTGCATATCTCCATACAGAAGCCACACTCGTTCTCCAGGAATCTCTTTGCCTCAGCTTCTATATTTACAATCTTCTTCCACTAGGTTCCTCTCAATTTGTTGAAGATACGGATACAAATAGCTACAAAAATATGTATGCAAATATAAGAAACCACACGATAAATCAGTTTCACTAATACAAAGTAACATACAGAAGAAACAAAGAAATCAAGAAAGATAATAACTAGAGCTCAAAACATACAGAAGAAACCAAAGAACAAATTCTCGATAACATTTTTCCAGATTCTATGTCAATTTATCTCTAATATCCTAATATTCCAACATCAAAAGTTGCTATATTGTTCGTCCTAATGTTCTTACAATGATCTCCTCTCAATTCAATAACTATGATGCACATACATGATAAAACTTATAAGACTGACTAAACTATGTTGTCTTTCTAACTCTCCCAACTGCCAGTTAACAGGAAAAAGAAATTTTAGTGGGATAACAGAAATGAATCCTATTGATATATAACAAAATGAATAGCAAAACAAGAAAGCAACTAGCCAAATAAAATAATTGAAATAGAAAAAAAAATTACAGTGTTCATAATGTCGGTATTGAATCCATCAATGTATCAACAAGGATGATGAATGATAATGCATAGTAATCAAAGTCGGTATAGTATATAATGTTAGTGAAAGTTGGTATACTATATAATGCATAGTAATGAATCCTCGGACAGAAATAACTCAGATGCAGCAAAAATGAAAACTACAAGGGCATTCATACCCATCCGTTGAAGTAACAAAAATGGCTTCATGGAGGGTTAGACCTCAACCTGCACAATGTGACAAATTGAATGAAACAGAGTAACAAAACCAAGTTTTGAGATGTTATAAAATACAAGTGCACAGTAACAACTTAAAACTGTTAAGGGAAAGTAACTGTTCTGTTTTCTTGTGCCCATTCGCATAGTTTGATACAAGTGTTTCTTAAGAAAGCGGTAACGTGGCTTCAGACATGTACATAAATAAGAAGGTCCAATCTCATGAAAATAAACAGATTAGACAGAACATTGCTAGTAGATATTTGTAAACAAATATTGAGTAAACATATAGAAAGGAACTAGAACAATAGACAAACAAACATTTTAAACCCTCACAAAGTATACACACATTAACATGTACAACTTTAGTCTAAGGAGCACCATAATCTGAATTTCAACTAATAGAATTAAAACCTGGTTTTACCAATAGCAGGATCCTTCCAAAAGCTCCTGCTGTAAGCAGCATGTAGCTCAACGCGTATAAAGGTTTAATTAAAGGCATACCTGAAAGTAATGAAACATGCAGAGAAGTGAAAGAAGAGAAATTTTCCTATAGATACAAAGCCATGTCTGTATACTAACTATTATACCTATATCCTGCACAATTAATCCACAGAAAGTAAGACATAAAGAAAATTAAAATCTTGGTGAACATTAGCTGCAACTTCTGCTTATTTATTAGTACATCGACAAGCAGAAACTCGGTTTGGAGCCAATCATGATTTGTCTAATTTTTAAACTAATATGAAGCGAACAATATATTCACTGATCTACCAATCCGAAAGCTATTAAAAAGAACGGATTTTAAGAATAAAGATGTGTAAAACACAAAATCAAGTAATATGACCATTTACAGCAATATAATGAAGCACATCCATGTCTATATTCACGATGCTAAATTGTACAGATGTAGGATTCCATAATCAATCAAACACGAAAACAATATCAACTAACTTCATGTTCCAGAAGATGCACTCAAATTTTTAAAACAAACATACACACCATGATTTTATTCATACCTATTATTAAATCTGTGGAAGAAGGCAGCACATCCCCCACACTCACTTGCTACACAAGGGGCTTCCTCCAAATAATATACAACAAAACCTAACTTCTTCGATCAAACCAACTAAAAAAAATAATATTTTGCCTATAACTACTGCCAAGCTGAACCTCCACTACCCTTCAGAGGACAGACACATGTCCATGGGGCTTCAAGGACCCTTCCTATACTAACACATATGCCTGCAAGTCCAAGAGCCCCTCAAACAATGTCTATAGCCATTGGAATACTAGCCATGGCAGGTGAAGCACACCCGCTCTTAGCATTTCCCAAGTAGAAACAAAAAGTTAAGTAGGAATACAAGATCGGTTCTACACATTATATAATAAGTTGAGCTTATTGACACCCTGAGACATTGAACTGCTTAAAAGCTTACGCAACAAAGGAGCAAATCAATTTAGCTTTGAGTTTTGTAACAGAGAATAGCAAACATAGATCCTCAGATCTAGAGAAAGAAAGAGAAATCCTAGCATAATAAAGTTATCAAGATCCTTGGATCCAGAGGGTGGAACCCTAACCCTAATTATGAATGTGTCAAAGAGAGAAAGAGAGAGAGAGAGGGGAAGAAGGGGGTGCTCACATTCCGAAGGTGCTGGTGGCCTTGTCGTCGACGGATCTGACGGCAGACTCGATGTCGAAATCGAGGCCCGGGTCGACATCCTCCTCGGACCTGGAGGCGGCTTTGTGAGAGGAGGCAGATGATTGGGGGTTTGCCATTTAGGCGGAGGCGACGGCGGAGGCGGAGGAGGAGGAGGAGGAGGAGGAGGAGGGGAGAAAATTTTAGAGGGGAGGGTGTTTGGTCTGGCGGTGGGGATTGTGGATAGGGGATAGAAAGAAATTGAGGGGTGTGGATGTAAAATAGAAAAAAAATCTCGATCCCTCTTTGGTTAAAAACGTCAAGTGAAAAAAAGTTTATCAAATAATTACCAAAATGGCATGGTCTATGGCTGAATGTTTTAGCAGGAATTTTTTCGCAACTGCATTACTTGATGGTTATAACCAAGCCGTCAAAAAATCAAATACTTTTTCTCGATGTGTTAATCTAAAACCGTCAAGTAATATGGTCAAATTTTATTATTTAACAAAAAAGGGTATTTTCTTGACGTATGCCTAAAACTGTCAAAATAACCTCTTTTCTTAATGGTTTTTCACGACCATCAAGAAATATACCGTCAAGAAACATCATTTTTCTTACAGTGGCCCCCATGAAATTGATACCGATTAAGGTGAAGTCGGTGATAATGAAGAAGGCAGTAACGTCGGTAGAGTCGGTGATGACGAAGGCGCACCCGGAGGACGTATATGCTCCAACGCTTCTAAACACTGGTTGTATGAATCCATGGTAGATAACAACCACTTACTGCTATCAACCATCGAATCCTGCATCAACGTCAGCCTATGGCCCATGGACAGCTGTGATGCCTGCAGCTTCGTCACGTTGCACTGTGTCGATGCTCTAAGATCAGTAATGCCATTCTCTATCCTCTCAGTCATATCCCTGAGCTCCATGATGCTGCACTCGAGCGTATCAAATCGTACGAGGAGCATGGGATCGTCCGTATGCAGCTGAAACTGGGGCTGCTACTGGATCCGTCGTAGCATCGGAGAGAATGAATCTGACGATCAACCATCTCCTGGACTTAGGTAGACTCCTGCGAGGGTTGTGGGCCATGCACACTAGCAGCGGAGGCCCTAGAGGACTGTGTCACAACTAGGGCGCCATAGGATCCCGTACCGTAGTACGTACCACTATGGCGACCACCAACGGCGGTCACCCACAGCTCGTCCTCCGATGGAGCTAGAGCGGGCTGCGAGGAAGTACTGGCCTCTCCTGCTGTAGGTGCACTAGCAGTCGCCCACTCGCGAAGCTTAAGATAATCGGCCTAGAAAGTATGGATACTATATAATTTCTAATGTCTAATGTACTTATTATTACTAACTACATGAATATTTATTTGCATATTTACTAAGTTATATTAAAATTAACATAAAGTATCAAAATTAACTGAAAGTATTATAATACTTTCATAGGTCTGCTCGGCCCTTTCGTTAATAAGCTTTTCGCCCTTCCGATGGGTGCCAGGAAGGCGGTCACCATGTTTGTGTCATCTCCCCTCTTTACCTGTTAGAAATATATTATTTAGTACTACTAATGAAATTTATCGAACTTACATTAAAATAATATTTCTGAAATAAAAAAACATACCAAACGACGAAAAAGTTCCGTCATCGGGATCTACCCACCGTACCACTTTGATGCCTTCTGCCTAGCCACCTTGGCCTTCTTAAAACTTTCTTTGTACCGAGGCACGTCAAACCTAGCCTTCTTCGCAGTCCACTGATCAGGGGTGATCCAACCTTGGATCGGCTTTCCGGTGCGATCACGAGCCTTCTGATTATTAATAGCATTACGGATCAGCTTTGCGGCAACGATAGGAAACATCCCCTCGATCAACTCGGCTCGGTGCGGTGGATAGAAATATGTTTGCTAGAAGAAACAATTTAGTTAGTTATGTAATATACATAAATAAGATGATTCAAATTATAACCACATATACTTTTACCTTGAACTACGCAAACCATATATTTTTCCTATCGTCCGGTACATCAGAGTATTTATCCAAGGGCCACCATAATTGTACCTCAGAAAATGGCACATGCATCTCTATACCGACAAAGGACGATATCTATACAAAGGTAATTATATTCATGAAATAATGAATTTATCATGAATAAAGAAATAAACCATATATATGACAAACCATATCGTGTATCCGAGCTACCTTGGCGGTGGATTAGCCTTCTCCACAACCTAGGTACGAAAAGCATTCCTTTTTCTCCGGTACGGATGATCCTTCGACAGGTATTGTCGATGACAATCGAAGAAGTAAGGTTTGCCTCCAGGTTTCAAACGGAAAGCATTAGTACGGTCCATGCAATACGGACATGAAAGACGACCATGCGTGCTCCATCCCGATAACATTCCATAGGCCATTAATACGTTGATGGTCTACATAAGTGCTGTCCGTATCTGAAAATTCTGCTTTCTAGAAACATAGTACGTGTTGGAACCTACTTTCCACAGCTGATTCAACTCATCTATCAATGGCTGTAAATACTCATCGATGTTCCTCTTCGGATTGTTTGGACCTGGGATAATAACGGTAAGGAACATATTAGGGGTCATCATGCACATCCAAGGCGGTATATTATACAGAGTGACGATCACAGGCCAACACGAATACTGGGAGCCCGAAAGTCCGAATGGGGTAAAACCCTCGGAGCAGAGCCCCAATATGACATTACGAGGATACGAAGCAAAATATGGATACTCTCGATCAAAGTGCTTCTATGCTTCTCCATCAGATGGGTGATCCAACACTCCTTCGATCTGTTCTCTCCTATGCCAACTCATATTTTCTGTAGTCTCCTTCACCATAAACAGTCGCTGTAACCGTGGCGTCAATAACAAGTAGTACATTGAATCGGTAGGCTTCCTTGCACAGATAGACCTTTATCTAACACTGCCCTTGTAGCGATAAGCACCAAAAAATCTGCAAGCTCTTCATCCTTGTCGTCTTTGTAGTACAACATGCACCCGTTGTAACATGCATCGATATTTTCCTATCCCATCCAGAGCAATCTCACCATCCGCTTAGACCGGTAGAAGTCTTTAGGAAACTTAGCACCCTCTGGCAAGATCTCTATAATCAACTCCATCAGTCAATTGTAGGAATCCTGTGACATGTTAAAATTGGACTTGTTGTTCAACAATCTTGTAACCACCTCCAATGGTGAATGATCCTCACAACCAGGATATAATGGAGTCCTTGCATTCTCCAGCAACTGCATAAACTTTGCAGCATCGACGTTCGGTGCCTCCTCGGTTGCATCATGATTGTCCGGATCGAAACTAGGCCCCGGCACATCAAAAACCATGTTCACCCACCCATTATCGTAAGCAGCGTGGTTGTGGACATCCACATAAGGCTCCGACTCTGATGCTAAAGATACAAGTTCTTTGTACGCGGTCCACTGATAGTAATTCAGCGTGAAACCCTTCGAATATAAATGATATATAACTTCCACTTCTGGATAATATTTCAAGTTGCAACATCTCACACAGGGACACTTAATTTTGGTACCGTCCATGTACTGAAGGAACGCCTTGGCGAACTGCAGGAACTGCTATACACCCTTAATAAATTCATCCCGCACATCGCATATGTCATCAGGATGACAGTTGTACATCCACGAATGATACCACTGATAGTAATTCATATCTATTTGACAATAATTCTACAAAAATAGATACACATTATTTGAGTATATTCCAAATGGATGCATAGACACATATTCAACAAGAAGGCCCCCTCTCTGGTCTCCCTCTACTTCCTTTCTTCTCATTCGACTCTCTCAGCCTCCTATTTCGCATCATATGATATCTAAGGTTCACAGTATTGGTATCAGTATCAGAAGTAAAAAGTTTTCGATTGGTGGTAGGTCGAGCCAAAATTCTTTGACGGAGGCTTCTCCGTCAAAGGATTGGTAGTGGGGCGACCCAGGATTCTCCGTCAAAGGATTCTGGTTCGTCCCACCAACATTCAAAATATTTTTACTTCTAGGATACTCTATACACTCTGGATTTCAGGCTAACACGAAGACATAACATAAGTGATAATGATATTTTTGTCCTCATGTGTTCCTTGTGAGCCCACAAGAAAACTTGACCTCGGAGTGTCCATGCTAGCACTTACTATGAAATACTTGGCGATACCTAGCTAACACTTACCTATATACCTAGTATCTTGACATATGTCTTGATATCGTACCAATTTTACCTACACTTATAGGATACTCTAGATACTCTCAGTACTAGGATACTATTGACACGGCCAAGTAGGATCGGGCCGGACTAACTCATCTAATAAACAAACCCCTAGTTTCTTAGAATTTTTGCAGAATATAGACTAAGACTTTAATGACATATCAATATATGATACTAAGTGCTACGTAGACACTATAATCACATCATAACCTAAATTTTAATTCTAATAATTATGAATATCATTTCTACCACCGTGTCCTAAATACTTCTTGTCCAATTTGTGTGTCCACATCAATATATTCTCAAATACATAACCAAGTCCAAATTATGTATCACAACATAATATAGTTTTGTGTCTAAGTCAAAGAGAAGAAGGAGTGTGTGTGTGTGTCTGTGTCCTCCATAAACATGCAGTATATCATGTCAGTGTCCGTGATAGAGTTAGGTCAGCATGCGTGTGTCATGTTTAGTGTCCGTGTCCGAGTTAGGTTAGTGCTACAAGATAAAGATAGAAAGAGTTAGGTCCGTGTTCGAGTTAGGTTTATCGAGATGGGGGTCGTCGGAGCAGGGGGTACTAGAGCTGGGTGATCGTCGGGGCAGCAGCTCGATGGGGGCCAGGAGCGAGGGGGTCGTCAGAGGAAGGGGGTCGCAGAGGGGGGATGGGGCTGCCGGGACAGTTGCTAGACGGGGGTAGGGGCCAGGGAATGGCAGAGGGTCAGAGGGGAAGGGGCGCCGGGGGGGGGGGGTCGCCAAGGGGGGAAGGGGCTGCCGGGATAGCAACTCGACGAGGATAAGGGGCAGGGGAGGGCAGAGGGTCAGAGGGGAGAGGAGGCGCCGAGAGGGGGGTCGCCGAGTGGGGAGGGGGTCTCCGAGGGCCGGAGGGAGGTGGTCGCCGAGGGCTGGGAGGGCGGGGACATAGTTTTTTTGGGAGAATCAAAATAATGGGGGGAATGAAAACTCAAACGAGCCCTATAATTTTAACGTAGCGACGTCAAATAAATACGTCGGTAAATGTCGCTAATTATAGCTACTACGTAGGAAAAATGTCACAAAATGTTGCTAATTTGAAAATATTAGCGACATTTGGTGACGTGTTGGTAGATCCAAGCGACCACGCTTATATAAAAACTATAACCAGTCTCTATTCGTCGCCAAAACTGACGTATAGCGACGTAACTATATAAAGTCGCTAAATCCCCTAATATTAGCGACATTTTTATCCTACGTCGTTAAAAACGTCGCTAATTCATCATATTTTAGTAGTGATCCAAACCATTAATGTATTCCTATTATATATAGGAATACTCAATCCAAATGTAATGAGATATTCTTATTACTAACCAATCAAACTTGGAGTATTTTCATATAGTTTGGGAACCCCATCCACTCTAACAAATCTCCTCCTTTCCAACTAGGCGGAGGAGCTCGTCATACCGACGATCCGCTTGTAATACTCAAACATCCACCTTGGTGCAACCTTCGTGAGCATATTTGCTCCATTGTCCTTTGTGTGAAGCTTCTCAAGTGTCATATCGTTCTTGTCAAGTGCGTCTCGTATCCAATGATATTTGTCTCAATATATTTTACGACTAAAATATTGGTAATTAGCTACGGATATTTCCGTCGCTAAATACTATATTTCTGTCGCTAAAGTAATTTATCGACGAATTACCGACCGAAATAGGACATCGATAACTATAACGTCGCTATGACATTTTCGTCGAAAATATCGACTAATTATAGCGATGGATTAGAAATGAATATAAACCATCGGTAAACACGGCGACAACTTAGTGACGGATTACCGACATACTTTTGTGAGCAAAAAAAAACCAAATTTTCCAGAAGCTCGACGATGGAAATCTTCGTCGCTGACACGTCTGATATGCTTTTGGTATCAGACAGAACCTTAGCGATGGCAAATTTTGTCACCAGTCCGTCGCGAAGCATACATGTATTCGTCGCTAAGCTGTCGGTAGTTAGTCGCTAGCCTGCAAATCTTGCAGATTTTTGCCATTATTCCGTCACTGGTTAGTCGCTAAGCTTCTTATTATTGCCAGACTAAACTGTTCCAGCGTTACTCAAACCTGTGAATAGATGCAAACACCAATATACATTACAGTCAAATGATATACATGAAATATAACCCCAATATATACAAAAATTAATCCAAACACCAATATATACAATAAATTGAACTCCAATTGCCTATCCAAATAACTCCACTAGATACAAACTCGTCCAACAATCACAATATAGTATATATACAACTCCATTAGATACAAACTCCCTAAAGTTCACATAAATTCATCATCAAATACAACAAAGAAATAAACAAAAATCAAACTGATGGTGGAGGAGATGGAGGTGGTCGAGGCATAGCCGGCCGGCCGCATACATATAACTGCCCCAGGACCAAAGTGATAATCCGTTGTACATCATAGACAGGAAAGTCTGGAAGAGTCGGTGGCACGACAAGACGCGTTGTGGTCATTCGAGGCGCTGTGGTCGGAGGAGCATTCATTGTCGGAGGTGCTGAGGTCGAAGCTGGAACCGGTACAGTGGCAGCAGAAATCAGACCTGCTGTGCTTAGAACTCCGCTCATCTGGCTCACTTGACCCTGTAGGCCCACCAAAATCTGTGTAATCTGTCGAAAAGTATAGGCATCGACAGTATCGTCGGTCTGTGGAGGTGGAGGTGGAGGTGGTGTAGATAGAGGAGCTCTGGAATAAATGGACGGCTGGGATCCATAAGTTGTTTTTTACAGCCGACGTCGGTGGCTGACTAGTCCCAGATCCCTCGTCTGTCCCTCCCTCACCAACTCGACTCTATAAAGTCTTATACGTCTCCTATATTTATATAGGTGAATATATTTAGAGTTAATTCTCATGTTTTAGTTACTATTAAGTATTGTTATGGTTACGTTCTCATACGTCTCCTAAATTATTTTTTGATTCATAATGCTACTTAGGGTTATGATTTAGAGTTAATATTCATATTAGAGTTTGGACTAACTATTTAGGTAAACTAAATATAGTTAAGTACATAAAGACAAAAGCAAAATGTAATTAGATATAGGACTCGGAAAACTTACATTGGCTTTGGTCGCCCGATCATCTACGAGCTTTCCATCCTTCTTTCACTTATGGGTATGCTCGAAAACTTTAGAAAAGTCTACGTCGTTCGAGTCTCTACCTCCCCTGGCGAACTACTCGCACTGTAACAATTAAACATCAATTTATAACTAAACATTAAATTTAAATAATTGAAGAAACAACAAATAAAAATACTCACCAGCCATCGATAATGCTCTAAAATTGGGATAGATCCACCCGTGTGGTGACCACCCTTAGCACCGACAGCCTTTGCCTTCTCATACTTGGCCTTATAGGCCGGAGTGTCCATCTTCTTCTTCATCTCCTCCCAAAATTCCTTCTTCAACAACTCATTGCGAAGAGCGCTATTTAGTGTAGCCAACGCCTTCCAGTCATTGACTATATCCCTCAACCTCTTGCTGGCGACGAACTTATAGTAACTTCCGGATAGCCTGTCCGAAAGAAGCGAATCCATCAGAACATAAAGCCAGCCGAACATTCCTAGGCTCTGCAACAAATCCACGATGCCATCGATCAAAATGCTTCCATGCCTCTCCATCAGATGGATGAGATAATTCTTTTTCATCCATCTTCTGTTCTTTACTATGCCATGTCATGTGTTCTGCAGTATTCGAGGACATATACATCCTTTATAGCCTCTTTGTGATCGACAAAATCTTCATATATTTGTAGGGGCAGAACATTGCTCGTACAGTTGATTTTTTCTTCCCAAATGGGCTTGTACCGGTCCTCGTGATAGAAAATATATTTGTTTTTATCATTGTTCTTTTTGTAGTATAATATACAGCCGTTTTGGTATCACACCATTCCTATGAGTATCGATATCGAAGTTGGTAATATCGACCATTCCTATGAGTATCGATATCGAAATCGGTAATATCGACCATTCTAATGAGTATCGATATCGAAATCGGTATCAGACCATTTCTATGAGTATCAATATCAAAATCAGTAATATCGACCATTCCTATGAGTATCGATATCAAAATTGGTATTAGACCATTCCTATGAGTATTGATATCAAAATAGGTAATATCAAAAGCTGTATCATACCATTTCTATGTGTATCGAGAAGGAATTTAGAGAGAGTATGAAGCTCTGCTTCACGTTTGGTTCTATATTTTGCTCTGGTAGAGGAATCCATGAGATTATGAGAATAAAAAAAGAAGATGTTTTGAATATGAAGCTCTGCTTCACGTTTGGTTCTTATTAGTTTCGGCCGTATCGGATTAGTATCGGCCTATCGGTTTGGTATTGGCCTTATCGAATTGTTATCGTCCTTATAGGATTGGTATTGGCCTATCGGATTGGTATTAGCGGTATAGGAACTGTATTAGCCTTATCGGATTAGTATCGGTTGTATCATATCAGTATCGGTCGTATCCTTATATTATATTATTGACAACCCTATAACACCATCCTAGAGTTGAATAATATTTTGAATAATAATCAGATATCATAATCCAATATTAACAGATTCGATATCTTAATGTCCGAAAATATTCGTATATCCGATTCCAATTTCACGAATTTTGAATAATTTATGAAATCCTGAAACCCTAGCTATTCCCATGAATCTAAAACCCTAGCTCCATTGCGTCCATGTCCGTGTCCAAAGCCTAGCTAATGTTTATATATGTATCTTCAACCGTGTCTAAAATCCAAAATATAAAAACATTAATAAAAATATGCTAGGGTTTATCGAAGATGAAGGAGGAGGGGGTCATGCAGAGAGGGGGTCTGACTGGAGCATCGAGGAGGGGGCTTTAGAGGGGGGTATAGGGGTCGAGGAGGGGGGCGAAGAGGGGGGAAGGGGGCTGTAGGGGGGCAGAAAGGGGGGCGCGGAGAGGGGGTCCTGGAGAGGGACGAAGAGGAGGGGACGGAGAGGGGGCGAAGAGGAGGGGGGCGGAGAGGAGGGCTGTTGAGGGGGCACGGAGAGGGGACTGGGGCGGAGAGGAGGGACGTAGAGGGGGTACGGAGAGGGGGAGAAGGGTCGCCGTCGGTCGTCGATTTCGAAGAGGGGTCGCCGCACCACCGCTGCAGAGGGGTCGTCGCAGTCATCGAAGAGGCGGGAAGTTTGGGAGAAAATGAAAACTTTCATAGAAATTTGAGAATATGTAATAAAGGGTTACATCTACACTTTTACTCGTGGACAGCAACAGAAATATCCGTCGCTAAGTAGTTAGTATGTAGCTAGCGATGAACTGTTGACAGAATTAGCGATGTAAATTAATATTGTATTTTACATATGATATTATTTGCTAAGCGATTGCTAATCTGTCACTATTTATCGACAGATTTACTTCCGTCGGTAATATCATTCGCTAAAATATAGTATTTTTGTAGTGCTTGGACTGACTTTAAAAATTTGGATTCTTTCCAAGGTGGATAGTACCCTGGCTATCGTAAAGCATATATTTTAGCCTAATTTTTGGCAACAACTTCATCCATATCAACTCCTTGTAAGCCTCCATTGCCACAATGTACTCTGCCTCTGTCATAGGCAAGGCAATATACTTTTGCAACTGTGACTACCACAATACTCTTTTACCAGCAAATATCATCACATAGCCCGAAGTCAATCTCCACGTGTCTACATTTCCAACCATATCAGCATCAGTATATTCGACCAACTTTGATCCGTCACCAACAAATGAAAGCCTCCAATCAATAGTGTCCTAAAGGTACCATAGAATCTACTTGATCGCACTCTAATGTACCCTTCCAGGATTGGAAAGATACTTTCTAACACATAAACTACATGAGCAATATTTGGCCTCATACACACCATGGCATACATGAGACTCCTTACGGATGAAGCATATGTAACCCGCTCTATACCTCCCTTTATGTCGTCGGTAGATCGACTCTACATTACGAAAGCTTAAAGTGAGCCTCAAGGGAGTTTCTTACTTTCTTCGACCCGACCATCATAAAATGTTAAAGTATCTGGTGAATATACTTCTTTTAGGACAAATGAAGCAGATTGAACTCTCTTTCTCTCTCTTAGCTGATCTATATCCCAAGAATTTTCTTTATTCAGTCCAAATCCTTCATAGAGAAGGTCGTACCTAATTAGTGCTTCAAATCCACTATCCTGGTGGAATTCAAACTCACCAATAGCATATTATCTACATAAAGCAAAAATATGATGAAATCATCCTCGACAAAATACTTCATGAATACTGATGTAGCGTGGAATCCAATTCCTAATACATTATATTTTTTAGCTTTATTTTATTTTTTGTAGAGTTGTTAAGAATTCTACTTCATTTAGGACTCTTATTTTGACTCTATATATTATTAGAATATGTTTTATCTTTATTTGATTAGGATTATAATTTATTTTTATTAATATTAGGTTATCATAAAAGTCCTATAAATAGACACCTTCTGTTGGCCCATTGGTCATGGTCACACCTGATTTTGATAATAAACATAAACTTTGGCCGTCACACAAATAATATACAGCTACAGGTACATAAATAGAATGTATAATTCTAGGCTGCTACCACTCGTCATCTTTATCATACAAAGAATTCAGATTCTGATCAAGATATCGTTTTATATTTTCCTATGTATTTTTATTTTATTGAGTCAAGAAAAAATGTAAGGTCGATCGAATTGGCAACTGGCTATTATACTAAACTCCACTTTCCAAAATAGCCTACCTATCTACTCCATATTCCATACTAGCCTACACCCAATGTCCAATAAACAAAAATCCTAACACCATATAGCAAATCTTCATGGAAATAAAAATACTCGTCAGAGAACTCTACCTAAGAATTCGGCCCGAATATTGTCCGAGTTCGGCCCAAACTCTGTCCGAGTTCGACCCGAACCCCGTCCGAGTTTGGCCAGGTTAGTTCTTGATCGTTTGTGGTCTTCCTGAAGATCTGCAACTAATTTTTGAAATACAAAAAATATGGACCCGAACTCATGTTGAGTTCTACCCACAAAAATACTATAAATAGATGAGAAGTTCCAATTCCAAATTATTCATTCATTCTTCTCTTCTCTTTCCATTTAAAAGTATTCAAAAGCTCTCTATACTTTCATATCTAGCCTTTAACAACTCCTAGCCAAGCCAAGTGCCTTTCCGGTTTGATCTATAGTTTGGTTTGAGTTTGTAAAAAAGGCTTTTCAAAAATGTTCTAGTTTTCAAAGTTCGTCTTATTTGAAGTTATGAGCCCTTCGGATAAAAACTCGTCGTCGTAAGGATCTACAAGCGCTTTGGATTCAAAACTTTTACGATAGTGGATTAACATCGAGCAAGAGTACTTGAGACTGGACTAGTCCTCTCAAAGGGAAGTATACATCGCTATGTCATGAGTTTGCTTTTCTGATGCGCTTTACTTTATGCATTTAAATTGTTAAATAGTTTGTTATCATCTGCCTAGCACTTATCATCTATGATACTGCACATATTTTTAATTTAGTGATTATCTTTTTGTTGCACACACATACTCTATTCATCTTCTCTCTAGAGGTGCTCAACGTTCCTACATTTGGTATCAGAGCAGGTTATATTCAAATATATCACCCTAGACGGTATATATGGCAGCCACGAAATCTGTAGTCATAGGTGAAGGGAAATCCAAAAATAGACCCCAAAATTTGATGGAACAAACTATACTTATTGGAAGACACGAGTGAGCTTATACCTGAAAAATCTAGACTTTGACTTATGATTATATGTTATCAATGGCTACAAAAAGCCTACTATCACCTCTTTTCTCACTTTCTCTATTATTAACAAGCCGTATTATTGGTACACGAAATAAGAAAATAAGTTAGCTAGCCTTGATGCAAAAGCAATAAATGCTCTTTATTGTGCTGTAGACATAAATGTATTTTATCGTATTACTACTTGCACAACATCTTATGAAATTTGGAAACTGGTTGAAGCTACTCATGAGAACAAGTATTTAAGGGAAGCTAACAATTCCAAAGAAGAAGAAAATCCTTGCGTAATGGCATTAGGATTTAAGGGGTAACATAATCCATTATATAAAGAAGAGCATATACGTTACACCTACAACAAGACAGGACACATCAAAGAGGATTTTTGTACTGCTAAGAAAGGAAGTCGCTTACGACCAATCAAACGAGAAGTCATTATCTCAAAATTACGCAAAAATAAGCATCTGGCATGAGAGTGAAGCTAGTAATTCAAAAAAAGAAGAAAGACCAGGTAACACTAAAAATTCTTGTTTAATGGCATTTGATCAGGTATCTACTAATCCTCGATATGATCATTTTACTTTTGAAGAACTCTAGGATACTTTAGTGACCTACTTAACGAGCACAAAAATGTGTTAGACACGTACAAGCAATCTCAAAAAGAGATAAAAGCATACACAAGCGAAGTGGCTAGATTATCTAATTTATTGCAAGAAATACATAAGACATCTACCACAGGTAAAATAGAACAATTGGCTAATATAAAGCTAAGTCTTCCTAAGGCTCAAAGGACAGCTGATCAGAGAGAGAAGGACTATGCAAAAGTAATTGCTCTATATAACTCTGAAAAGAGATTATGAATCGACACAGAATAAAAGCTGATAGACATGACTGAGAAACATATATGTAAGACCTCTAAATTTTATAGATATTTTTGAATTATATTTAAGTTATATATTGATTTTTCCACTATTATTTATGATCATAATATATACCTTTTCGTAGCGTTGATTTTTTGAGCACAAGAAATGTCAATTTCTAGAAACTTCCTTCATGAGTTTTGATCGAGACAAGTTTATCTTTACTTCAATATATCACATCCATCTCAAATGTGTTCTCTTGTATTCTATTTTCTTCGCACAACTTTTGGGTTAATTTAGGCCAAAAGGTTATCTACCATAAAACTTGTGGTACTTTCCAACTTGATTTTCGGACTAAACGTCGATCTAACCTAAATGACCCAATATATAATTTTGATCTATTTTGAGCCTACTACACATACATGCCTATATTGTCCCACTCAATTGAGCTTCCATGTGTTACTTATTTTCAAATGATACATAAGACCCGTTTCGAGTCATTTTGGTGTTTATTTCTCTTGGAAGTAATTTCGGAACTTAACCGTAGCCAAGCTAACTTAGTGGGGACCACTCTAGGGTGCCAACTCGTAGTAGAACCTTATTAAATTGATTTAAATAAATTTAAGAGCAGCCATGGACTCTAATTCGAACAACTTTGACCAAAGTCAAATATCATACTCATATAAGGAAACCACTACTAATCCTGTCCAAATTGATTGAACAGAAGACCAAATAAACTCCAATTCAATCAAACCAAAACCTATACTGCCATAACTCATAGAGGATCAAAAAGTTATATATACATGCAACCTTAGCAGCCCAACCCCCTCTCCACAACTCCAAACCCGACCCCCCTTCTACAATAGGCCGAAGGCCATAAACCCTAGGATGACCCCCTTAAACCCATCAACTCTTTAACTTCTAAGCCTTCTAACACCATTTCTACACCCATATAGACTTTCTCTATCATCTTAGCATCTCTCGGGAGCACCATATTGCCATCAGAGAGAGATCCAAGCCTTCAAAGACACTGAAAACTTGTTTCATTCTGAAATACAGCAGCAGGTTAGCGACTTGTAAAATATGTTAAAAATAGTTTTACGTGTCTATTTTGCCTCAACCCAAGTTTAATAGATATCACTATATGTCATCTTTCATTTTTGATCATTAACCCACTCCGTTCCACTCCGTTCCACTCCGTTTGGCCGTGGCGTCCGTTACACCGAAACATGTCCAGAATTGACAAATTTTGGTGCGACGACTTTCCCGACTACTTAGAGCCCCGTTTGATCTTAGACAAAACCTTGGTAAGGAATCTAACATCTATATCTACCATCTAGAATCATTGTTTATAAATATTTTCAAGAATTTCATATTGATATGCCATCACTTTGCTTCTATCAATTTTCGGACACTGATACATCGATCAAAATCCATCTTTTTTATTCCAAACTTTTGTAGGATTTAAATATGATAGAAATCTAATAAATTTAGATAAAAAATATTTAATTCTAATTATTCTCATTTATTCTAGAATAAATAATTTTCATATATTTTTATGATTTTTTGCTTCCGAATTGAATTTTTATGTGGCATGTTGTGTTGATACTTTAATATAGCTATTTAGTATATTTTTCTAAAAAGATATTTATATAAAATATATGCAGAATTTATTATAATATTTTTTAAAATTAAAATTATATTTTATTTGTATATAATATTATATAATAGGCTGCCATATATAGATTATTGTATCTATAAATAGTATAGACTAATTGACTATTTTGGGATTAGTTTAGTCTAATTAAGGTAAGTATATCTGTGGTATGTATCATGGTGATTTTTATTTATATTTTCTAGGAGTTCGTGATCACTTGTCTACGGAGGTTGGAGATGGACCGATACTTTATTCTTTTGTCAGCATTCCAGGAAGATACCTTACTACTTTTCTTATAATGTTATAATACATGGTTTGTTATTGTACATACGAATAGATTTATTAGTTGTATGTGTTAAAGTGTGACTTGGGTGCTATTGATGGTGTCATCAGTATGATAGTGAGTGTGTGACTTAGAGGTTAGAAGACTCTTCCATTAGCAATGAAGTTATTTCTATGACTGGACACATCTCATGACACGACATTATGAGTGAAATTATATTATATTGGCACGACCTTACGTATATGGCTAGCTACCAGTACGAGCAATTCATGTGGCAGTTCATATATCGATTATTTTAAGTCTAGTTAGTGACTTGCATAGAGATGTGGATTGCCCGAGTCGTGGACATAATTCGAGCAAAACATGTAAGGGAAAGACTATTAGTAGACGTATGGGACAGACAATACACATAAAACTCAGTGTGCCCTGTTATAGGCTATACTAGTGGATATATATATATATATATTTCAGTATTGGTTGACTCTAATACTACTCCCTTACCTACCCATATAGCCCAAAGTCGTTATTGACGTGCATTTACATAGATGGATAGTTTAACCAGTTTATTCCTTGTATTTATTATGGTTCATATTGTAGCTTGTTATCTGTATCTTGTTACATCCCTCTGAGAACATGGTTCGTTCCTAGATCCAGACGAGCACCGTTATCCTACAGTTTATGGACCAGGTATCGAGTCCGAATTTCTTAAAGAGGACATAGAGGATGTGTCCAAGGGGTTTTCCCGATCCAGGGGTTGACAGTTGATTAGAGTCATGGATATTTTATTTAGCTAGCTTTGTCCTGACTATTTTCTTATTTTAGTACTTTATTATTTCCAGTATTGTATTTTATTTTCCTGGATATATTTCCATCAGACTTGGTTATTTCAAACTATTATTGTATTTGGATATTCAGACTTATTTTTATTTCAGTCAGACTTTATTGTATATATTTTCTATGGCGATGTTGTTGTTCTATGGATGAGATTATAGTGGTGAATTATTGCTGTGGTGATATTAGATTACCTATGACTATTGTCTTGTGTCACGACCCGTACCCACTTTTTGCATGCGAGCACGTGAGCAAGCCAGCTACGCATCAAGCGGACTCCAGCCCAACTCGAATACGTAAACGCTGTCAAGGCTATTATATACTGCCAAATCATGGCAGTGCAATCTATATCTCAAATCCACAATAAGTGTACGAAACATGAATGAACACTATGGGTCGTGGTCTGCAGCCCACTAACATATATGTCCGATAAGACTCTAAAGAAAGTAACAAGAGTCTAAACTGAATCAGGAAACAGGATATCTCATGATAAGGTATGAAAGCACAAGCAGATAAAAATGTAATAACGATACCTGAATCCTACAAGCGGTATCATCACTTCCGCCATCCCGAACTACTAGCTAACTCCATGCAATCGCTAAACCTGAAGAGATTATCATGTCCTCAGAGGATATAGCAAGATACATAATATACATACCTATCTAACAGTTTTATTATGCTCAACAAAGTAAATATGAAAAATAGGAACACGATAAATGACTACGAACACGAACACTAGAACAACTACGCATAAATGAACTGTCGGATGAACGATAAACACGAGTTAGATGGAAGAACCAAACCCTCATCTCGAGTGTGGACTCATGGGTTTGAACTAAGCACTAACCCTCGTCCCGAGTGTGGACTCTCTGGTTAGCTCACGGTAAAACACCTTCGTCCCGTGTGTGGACTCTCTGGTGCAAATGGTCAACCCTCGTCCCGAGTATGGACTCTCTGGTGACAATGAACACGACAAAACACCCTCGTTCCGAGTGTGGACTCTCTGGTGCACTGATCAACCCTCGTCCCGAGTGTGGACACTGGTTGTGTAAAGCGATAGTCAAGGATTTAGCAGTTTATTAAACGCACTCGTTCTACGACACGACTCAAGCAAGGTACTGGTGAGAAATTCTAAATCTGAACCACAAGGGCAAACATGAACACGGCTATATGCAATGAAAACAACTCAACAGAATATAATCCGAAAAGCACATGTCCATAATCAAACTGGGAAATGAAATACAATACATGTAAATAAAACTTTAGAGGGAGGCAAGGTATACTTGCCTTAGGTCCTGAGCTACTAGCACGGTTCAGAGCACTGAGTCAAATCCAATGAACCTAGTTTAAATTAATAGAATCAAATGCACATTTAAAAAGTACCAAGGTGCCTATCTAGTTCTATTGTTTAAACTTCTAGTTTACTTGCATTTAATTAGGTGGTATACTGTCTAATGCTCCCAATCCCCATGTGATATTCAAACCTAGCCTCAAATACTCCCTGATCCTCTGTCTTATAAATCCTGACACTAGCTGGTGCACCATTACATGAGAATTTTATAGAATAGGAATTACCCCTTTCATTTTCTTTACTGAAAGGGAACCTGCCAAAAACTTAATTAGTAACGATATATTAAATATGATAGGATCAACTGAAACGATATCATTTTTAAAAGTTCTTCTTTCTCCTATTTGTAAAATCCCACTCCATAGCTGCCATATAATAATCCCAACTAAAAGATAAAATACCATTCACATCACTCTCTTTCCAGGAAAACCACCATTCCTCAATAGTACCAGGTTTACTCCTAAGCTTAGAAGCATTAAAAAATAACTGCAGAATATATGATAATATTTTACACTGTAAAAACAGATTGAGGCAGTTCCCTGATATTTCTCACATTGCCCACAATTACATTGAGTATTTCTCTTTTGTGAATTACCCCTCGTATGTAACTTATTCTATAATAATATTTACACCTTACTAGGCATATTAAGATGCCAGATTTGAAACCATAACCCAGTACTACAAAAAAAGAATAAATAAAGTAACATTAAAAATCCCTTATTATTCCACTTCAATCTATGCTATACGGACACGTAAAATGGTGTATCTGTGTCAAATGTCCCACATACTCTCCATTTCTGATACTATGAATGCTACCCAAATTCCTATGTTCCCTAATACTCCTATTGCCTGCTGTATTCGTGCTCAGGTTTGCAGCATTATCTCTACTGCATTCACAAATGTCTTACTGCTAATCAATGTCCATGACAGTAGTTCTTTTCTCTACTATTTCATCAGCATGCACTGACCCGTTCTCTAAATCTGTATACACAAAAGGTTCAGTTCTGCCATCCCCACCATTTTTCTAGTTCAAAACAGATACCAAGGGCCTGGATCAAAATTATAGGTAATGACTGAGCAGTTAACATCTAATATAATTCCTAAAACCACAATGGCTACTCTAACCTACATTCACATAATTCTTCTATTCAAACCTAAAAAACATACAACCCTAAATGACCTAACGGCTAGTAACATATTTCAAATCCTCCACTGCAGTAAATATAAAGAATTACAAGGAACAATCAATGTCGTGTCCTGCAGTTCCTACTGACACTGTATCCGTGTCCTGACTCCCACAATCAACTGTGTCCACACCCATCGCAGTGAAACGAGTAAGAAGAACAATGAAGGGGAAGAGAAGAATATACCTGTGCGAAGAATTGTATCCAATGGTGTTCAATACGACAGATCCCATGTTAAAACTGATAGCAATGCCTACTCGGACATTCCGTCGAACATCTAACATGTGAGATTAGAGAAGATGTAAATTAGTCTTCCTTTGAAAATCTTTGAGGAAAAAAATCAATTAAAGAAGAATTTGCTCACAAGTAATCTAGAATCACGAATCCGAATCGATTCCCAGAGGAACAAAGTGAATCGATCAGAGCGGTCACCAACAATCATCAACACCATCCCATTGATCAAAAGCAAAAGAATTCAAGAAGGATTCGATCAACATCCGAGAATCATAATTAGGATTTATGGATCAATGATCGATCGGGTTGATCGATCAAGAACCGATCAATCCAAACCAAAGCAAACAGAGGAACTCACCAATCAATCGGTCGACTCGTCGTCGCCGTACTGGAAAGTCATCGTCCCCACTGACTTGTTGACGCTCAATCGGGGCTACGATCGTCGTCTGAGTCGCCACGCCACGGCCACCACTGGAGCTCGGTGAAGAGGAAGAAGCGGAGGACGAATCAGTCCGCAGTAGCAATGGTGAATGAAGAACATTGGAGGCGAGGCTATTAGGGTTTTAGCAGAGAAGAGCGGCTACCCTCTCCATATATACATATTCAAGAGTTGGATTTCATCTGAATCCTAAGGGATTGGAGGAAAATTAATTTAAATTCGATTGATATCTATCCCTGATGGTCGGGTTCTAAAATGACCGGAGGAATTTGAATTAATAAAATTGTACTATAGTCCCTACTAACTCCTATATTACCCTTTTGGACCCCCTGATGATATTTTAAGAAAAACAAAATATAAACATAGAAATTATATACAATAAAGATTGGGGTAACTTAATAAATAAAAAGAAAATAATTTGGTTAAGGGGTTGACAACTCTACCCCCCTTAACAAATTTTGTCCTTGAAATTTAAGGAGTTGTGATCTACTAGAACGAATAGTCTAGAACAAACTGCTATAAGAGAAATTCAATTGCTCTTAAATCAAAGTCTATGATAGCCTATTTATAATACTGCCAATTCTACTGAAAATTCTCGCCAGCTGCTCCCTGTGGTGTCGTCGCATCCTCCGTGATCATGGCATAGGCTTGTCCTCCCTGTGTGGCTGGTAGTGGTGGTGCAGTCACGTTCTTCTTTGGACAATCTCGAGATAGATGCTGGTTAGATCCACAAGTGTAATACAACCTTAACCATCTACGGCAGTCTTCTTGGACGTGGTCTCTTTTCTTGCAGTACTGGCAGGTAGGAACATCTTGAACTTGTTGTGGGGCCGCTCGTGGTTGCTGATGATGCTGCTGTGCTGAGGTCTTTCCCGGAATGTTGGAATGTTTTGCCGGTGCTGATTGGTCGCTGCCTCCTCCGAATGTGTCTCGATTCCTCTTCGATTTGTGGCTCAGCTCTTCTTCTACAGCTTGGGCGACCTCCAGTATCTCCTCGTAAGTGGTGGCTCAACTGGTAGCAATAGCTAGACGAATCTCGTGAGATAGTCCCTTCCCGAATCATCGTGCCTTGCCTTCAGGGGTGCTGACCAAACTCTCTACGAAGCGGCTGATGTGAGAGAACCCTGATGAATTCTAGACGGCACGATCATTCGTCACCCCAAAATAGGAAGGGACGAGGATCAAGGGTACGGAAAGGAAATGGAGAATAATCTAGAACAAATATGAAATTTCAAGGACATAGAGAAGTTTCTAGGAGAATTTTCAAGGCAGTATGGATTGAGATTTCTAAGGTTTAGTCATAGTCGCAGGCTCGTATCAGTACAGTTACGTAACCGATACGATATGCTCTGACCTGTATGGCCACCAAAAAAACTTGTCACGACCAGCACTAGCTTTTCAGACGCGAGCACGTAAGCAAGCCAGCTACGCATCAAGCGGACTCCAGCCCAACTCGAATACGTAAACGCTGTCAAGGTTTTGGTATACTACCAAATCATGGCAGTGCAATCTATATCTCAAATCCACAATAAGTGTACGAAACATAAAGGAACACTATGGGTCGTGGTCTGCAGCCCACTAGCATATATGTCCGATAAGACTCTAAAGAAAGTGACAAGAGTCTAAACTGAATCAGGAAACAGGATATCTTATGATAAGGTATGAAAGCACAAGAAGATAAAAACGTAATAACGATACCTGTATCCCGTAAAGCGATATCATCACTTTCGCCATCCCGAACTACTAGCTAACTCTATGCAATCGCTAAACCTGAAGAGATCATCAGGTCCTCAGAGGACATAGCAAGATAAATAATATACATGCCTATCTAACAGTTTTATCATGCGCAAAAAAATAAACAAAAAAAATAGAAACACGACAAATGACTATGAATACGAACAAGAACACTAGAACAACTACACATAAATGAACTGCCGGATGAACGATGAACACGAGATCAATGGAAGAACCAAACCCTCATCCCGAGTGTGGACTCATGGGTTTGAACTAAGCACTAACCCTCATCTCGAGTGTGGACCCTCTGGTTAGCTCACGGCAAAATACCCTCGTTCCGTGTGTGGACTCTCTGGTGCAAATGGTCAACCCTCGTCCCGAGTGTGGACTCTCTGGTGCACTGATCAACCCTCGTCCCGAGTGTGGCCTCTCTGGTTGTATAAAATGATAGTCAAGGATTTAGCAGTTCACTACATGCACTCGTTCTATGACACTACTCAAGCAAGGTACTAGTGAGAAACTCTAAAAATGTGAACCATAAGGGCAAACATGAACACGACTATATGCAATGAAAACAACTCAACAGAATATAATACGAAAAGTACATGTCTATAATCAAACTGGGAAATAAAATAAAATACATGTAAATAAAACTGTAGAGGGAGGCAAGATATACTTGCCTTAGGTCCTGAGCTGCTGGCACGGTTCAGAGCACTGAGTCAAATCCAATGAACCTGGTTTAAATTAATAGAATCAAATGCACATTTAAAAAGTACCAAGGAGCCTATCTAGTTCTGTTGTTTAAACTTCTAGTTTACTTGCATTTAATTAGGTGGTATACTGTCTAATGATCCCAATCCCCATGTGATGTGCAAACCTAGCCTCAAATACTCCCTGATCCCCTGTCTTATAAATCCTAACACTAGCTGGTGCACCATTACATGAGAATTTTATAGAATAGGAATTACCCCTTTTATTTTCTTTACTGAAAGAGAACCTGCCAAAAACTTGATTAGTAATGATATATTAAACATGATAGGATCAACTGAAACCATATCATTTTCAAAAGTTCTTCTTTCTCCTATTTGTAAAATCCTACACCATAGCTGCCATATAATAATCCCAACTAAAAGATAAAATACCATTCACATCACTCTCTTTCCAGGAAAACCACTATTCTTCAATAGTACCAGGTTTACTCCTAAGCTTAGAAGCATTCAAAAATAACTGCAGAATATATGATGATATTTTACACTATAAAAACAGATTGAGGCAGTTCCCTGATATTTCTCACATTGCCCATAATTACATTGAGTATTTCTCTTTTGTGAATTACCCCTCGTATGTAACTTATTCTATAACAATATTTACACCTTACTAGGCATATTAAGATGCCAGATTTGAAACCATAACCCAGTACTACAAAAAAAGAATAACGAAAAGTAACATTAAAAGTCCCTTATTATTCTACTTCAATCTACGCTATACGGACACGTAAAATGGTGTATCTGTGTCAAATGTCCCATATACTCTCCATTTCTGATACTATGAATGCTACCCAAATTCCTATGTTCCCTAATACTCCTATTGCCTGCTGTATTCGTGCTCAGCTTTGCAGTATTATCTCCACTGTATTCACAAACGTCTTACTGCTAATCAATGTCCATGACAGTAGTTCTTTTCTCTACTATTTCATCAGCATGCACTGACCCGTTCTCTAAATCTGTATACACAAAAGGTTTAGTTCTGCCATCCCCACCATTTTTCTAGTTCAAAACAGATACCAAGGGCCTGGATCAAAATTATAGGTAATGACTGAGCAGTTAACATCTAATATAATTCCTAAAACCACAATGGCTACTCTAACCTACATTCACATAATTCTTCTATTCAAACCTAAACAACATACAACCCTAAATGACCTAACGGCTAGTAATATATTTCAAATCCTCCACTGCAGTAAATATAAAGAATTACAAGGAACAATCAATGTCGTGTCCTGCAGTTCCTACTGACACTATATCTGTGTCCTGACTCCCACAAACAACTGTGTCCACACCCATCGCAGTGAAACGAGTAAGAAGAACAATGAAGGGGGAAGAAAGGAATATACCTGTGCCATGAATCGTATCCAATGGGGTTCGATACGACAGATCCTACGTTAAAACTGATAGCAATGCCTACTCAGACATTCCGTCGAACATCTAACAGGCGAGATTAGAGAAGATGTAAATTAGACTTCCTTTGAATATCTTTGAGGGAGAAAAATTGATTAAACAAGAATTTACTCACAAGTAATCCAGAATCATGAATCCAAATCGATTCTCAGAGGAACAAAGTAAATCGATCAGAGCTGTCACCAACAATCATCAACACCATCCCATTGATCAAAAGCAAAAGAATTCAAGAAAGATTCGATCAACATCCGAGAACCAAAATAAGGATTTATGGATCAATGATTGATCGGGTTGATCGATCAAGAACCGATCAATCCAAACCAAAGCAAACAGAGGAACTTACCAATCAATCGGTCGACTCGTCGTCGTCGTGCCAGAAAGCCGTCGTCCCCACCGACTTGTTGACGCTCGATCGGGGCTAAGGTCGTCGTCTAAGTCACCACGCCACGGCTACCACTGGAGCTCGGTGAAGAGGAAGAAGCGGAGGACGAATGAGTCCACAGTAGCAATGGTGAACGAAGAACGGAGGAGGCGAGGCTATTAGTGTTTTAGTAGAGAAGAGCGGCTACCCTCTCCATATATACATATTCGGGAGTTGGATTTTGTAGTGCCCCGTCCCGCAAAGTCAATCGGAGGAATCGAAACGCCGACGGCGTTCGGTCTTAGCCTTGCAACGGCTTGCTCGGAGACATCGCTCAGGTGGGGTAGTTTCGGTGAACTCTCCTCATCTTTGCCTTCACATAATAAATCGTGTTTTTCAACTTGCACAAGTTAGGCTTGATAATAAAAGCTACGCATCCACATAGCTAAGGGAATAATCCCGACGGTTTGAATCGAGTTAGAACATGGAAAACGTCCCACTGTCGGCTTAGAGTTGGTGCACGGCGTGTTTTGAAAATGACACTCGGTCCTTCGTCCCGTGGCTTGGGAGAAGGAAAGTTGGTCTTCGGTGCAAAAGTTGAGAGTTAGCCTAAGTCATAGGCGTCGCCCGCACAAATGCTTGCTAAAGCATGCACGGTCCTGTCCCGCAAGGCTTGGCGTAGCCTTTGCTCGTCCCTTGGGTTAAGTTGTAGGCTTGAGTGAGTTAGGCAAAAGTTATGCCGGTCGTCCTAAGTTATTCTATGTGTTGTCCCGCTCATTCTGCAGTTGTCAAGATAAATAGTCCCACGACCCCAAGGCCCGTCATATGAAGTATGACTTGGGCGACAGCGTTGCGTCGAACACGAGTCGGTTTAAGGCACGAGCCACGGTTGGTTCAGTGGAAAGTTATCCACGGTCGGTCGACACTTAAGGAAACACGTTATGTTCTAGTTAAGTTGGAAGGCTATGCAGTAGCCGTTCCCTGAGTTCAAAGAATGTTAAGTCTAAGCGATGGTTAGTCGCCGAGGCAACCCTGGTTAGGGGCTCTGCAAAGGAAGTATGAAAAATGGAAAGAGTAAAACAACCAAGTAAATGAATTGATCACATAAGAAATTAAAGCCCCAAACTGTATTCTAAAACACTCCATGTAACCCTTATGAACTTGGGCAACTTGTCGACAAGGGGTGGTTTCTTCGAGCGGAAACCCGGGGCCACGGGACCGTCTCGGCCTAGGAAGAAACTAGTTGTAGCCGCGCTGTTTATGCAACGCCGGTAAGGCATCGGTATGTCGGGGACTTTCATCGGGGCTCGCTACCTGCGTTGAAAGGGTCCCGAGTACCAGGCTACGTCCAAGGCGGCTGGTTAGGCCAATCCCATAACAAACACTTAATAATAACTGTTGTTTTCAACTAACATGGTAAGTTTTGTGTCGGCACGGGCGGAAATCCGTGTGCGTGCCTTTGGATTGAGTTGAATATGCATGAGTTAAAAAGACACAATGTCGGAGCCTAAGATTTGGCTACAGCGAAGGCGACGTGCTTCGGCACGAGACGTGGCGTCGAGTGTTAAGTTGTTGGCATAGAGTTGCATGTGTTAGGCTTGAGCTATCGCGAGTTAAGTCGAGAAGGGCCGTAGGGCTAGTTGTATAAAGTTACGTTGAGTTGTTGGGCTCGGCCTCGAAATATGAGGCACGGCCGCGTTGTCACGACACAAGTGTAGCCGAGACTAAGCAAGGAGGCACTGCCTCGGAGGTATTGAAGCACGAATCGAGTCGTGGCACGACCGAGTCGTTACGTCCCAGAGTTTGGCACAAAAGATGAGTATAAGTCGGTGCGTCAACAATACAAGCACGAGAAAGGTCTAGAGACAAGGAAATGGAGTCCTTCGTGTAGTTGCGTCTCTGATTATGGCCGTAAGGCAAACACGACCTGATAGGTTAACGTTGTTGGCACGAGAAGTGGTCTAGCGACAAAGTATGAGTTAACGTTGACATTGCAAGCACGGGATGGTTCCGATACACAAGTTGCGCTAAGGCGCCAGTCCTAAAACTGAACCTAAGGCAAGACTAGAAAGACAATCGAAAGGGATTTAAGCTGCACAAAGTAAATGAACGTGTAGGTTTTGTATGGGTGGGCGAGAAGCTCACTCCACCAGTACAGTGGTACTGACACCCACACAGTGTTTCATGTGCAGGCACAGGTAGAAGCTCGTGGCGCGGAGCTCGCTTGGATGCGTCGAGGCACGGAGTTCCTTGGCGAGTCGAAGCGTGCGGTCGCGTGATCTGAAGACTTATACAGGACGTAATGTATGGACATCGCCTTCCGAAGCTTCCGCTGGAATCAAGTATTGTATCGAGAGATGAGAGAGAGCAGAGTGACTTGTAAAATGAGAGAAAAGTGAGACTTGAGAGACTTGTAATTGGCCTTGCGCCCACAATGTAATCCTTGAATTCAATATCAATAAAAGAGCTTTCTTTGAAATACTTGTGTTCATGTGTTCTTTAAATTCCGCTGCAATATATTCAATGTCTCTGCACGGGACTTCTGTGCGACGACCCCGTCGTAGCCGCTGAAATCGGCCGTTATGGAACCCGCCTTGCACGAGAGCAATCTAGGCTCGTGCGGCATCACGCCTTAGCGAGGACGATCGCTCCTACGGGAGCGGGGCGTGACATAGTGGTATCAGAGCACGGCTTTACGTCCTTGGACCGTCGATTGAATTCTTTAACTTTGATGTTTCCACAAAACTCTGTTGCTTCCGCAAGTTGTTATCCTTGGTGCGCTCTCTCTCAAATGTTCCTCGGCATGTCCATACAATAAGTCTAAATATTTTCGAAAGCTCGTACAAGTACTCGGTTGAACGGGATCGATAGGGCCTTTGTGCCGAACGTTGCAAACTTGACTCGATAGAAAATGTGTGTTAATGTTAGCAAGTCGCACGTGTGCCCGAATAGTCCTACGTTGACCTTAGCAAGTTGCGTGCATGCCTAATTGGTCCAACGTCGACCCTAGCAATTGAGCGTGCAAACTCGGGATATAGTCCGCACAGGATGGCTATGCATACGGCCTTTTGGCTAAGTTGTGTTTCGCGTCGCGCACCTTGACCCTTGGTGCAAATGAGTCGCGAGCGATATCAAGTATCGTTCGGTCGGGAATGGAGATGCACTTAGAGTGTCTATCGATAGGAACGCTATCGGACTAACGCTTAGGCGTACACGTAAGATTGATTTGGATTTTGAGGAAATAGTGCGAACGACTTAGTGCGTCGATACGACACGAGCGACTACGTTAGCGATTCGTCGAACGAATCTGAAGGATATCTTAGCGCATGACGCGAACGTGATTGAGGACTAGATCTTATGGCTTGAATTCGAGTGGTGTATGTGATAGGTTCGGAGAAGAATAAGAATGAGTGTCGACGATTAGTCGAGTGGCTCGAGTCCGAGTGGTGTATGGTTTGTCTTGGAAATTGTTCGAGTGAATATTGAGGATTACGAGTATGTCGACAAGGCGATGCGATCGCGCAAAGCGTTAAAATGCGTCACGCTTAGTTGGTCAAAACTTCGAATGTCCCGAACGAGCATTTCGTTCGGACAACTTGTGAATGAGCAATGCGAGTTAGAAAACGATTCGGAACGATGAATGAAAATGAATGGTCTTGATCGAGGAAACTTAGAGGATCGTACGTGCGATATCGGATTGATACAACTGAAATGCGACTTGAGTTTTGAATAATGATCTTGAAACGAGCTTGAGGAAAAGCGACTGAACTTGATCTTGAGTATTGAGAAAATTGAGGAATATCCAACTCGGACAATAGCATCAACGCACGACTCGAAATTGGTTGCAAAGGAAGATCGTCAGGTTACGCATATCGTCGATGGTATTGAGGCGTATCAAAGATCGATATGCAATAACTCGGGGGCACTCTAACTCGGCGAATGACGGTCGTGCAAATGTCATTGTTCCGTTGGACGCTATACTTGAAATATTAAAAACGTGTCGAGGAAAGGATAGACTTGGCTCGAGGACTTTCTAAGTTGAACGAATGACGATCGAACTATCGAACTTGGCTTGGATGAAAACTGGAATGTTTGGATTTGCTTCGTCGACAACCACAATGTTGATGTTCTTGTCTTATGCGAGCGCTACTCCAGCCTCGCACATGCGTCACACCGATTAGGGCGATCACTCTGCGTGAGCGCTGGTATGGTGATTCATACAGCGGGAGTGGTCGAACTTGCACGGTGCGACAACTTGTGCTTCGACTTGTGGTTTGACGCGAAGGTGACTCGAGAATGGATTTGCGTGCTTGAAGAATCAAACTTGAGGATTGAGTAGGTCCAATCCGCGTATCGAAAATGAGTTAGTCTAAACTCAAACAAGAGTTACGTCCCGATGAGAATGATTATTCTGCGGGTGCGTTGCATGGTGATTCATGAACCACCGTGGATAATCGGACTCGCGTGAGATTAGGGCACAACGTATTGTCGAGCTAGACGACCTCGTGATCGAATACATGAATTGGTTAGAATTGGTGAATTGAAGGAATTTGAATATACACAATGCGTGCCATAATGC
Source organism: Iris pallida (assembly GCA_029216955.1). Taxonomy (NCBI): domain Eukaryota; kingdom Viridiplantae; phylum Streptophyta; class Magnoliopsida; order Asparagales; family Iridaceae; genus Iris; species Iris pallida. The sequence continues at coordinate 8,082,589 of JANAVB010034418.1, read as the reverse complement.
GAATTAGGTAATCGTGCTCGATGTTTAGAAATCTGAGTGACGCGAGCTCGGGTAGAATATCCCGTATGATCGACTTTGGTTTGACCCTAGGATTGGGGTCAGTGTTGGCATTATTGTTGGGGAACTATGATTCCAATCCTGACATTGACTTAGCCTCGTAAAGATTAGCCTAGCGGTTAGGCGAGACGCCCTGTTTCAAGTGTTAGCAATCGGAATGATTGATCTGAGGATTGGCATGGATGGATGGCATGGATCACGAATATAGGAAACCCTGCTCACGAGATTCGGCTGACATGCATATATTTCAGGGACGCCTGGGTATGTGCACGATGCGACTCGAGTGAGAATGACAAATTTTCTATCATGCGGCTTGGCTGAATGCATGTATTTTAGGGACGCTTGGAATGCGTGCATGATCCAGCCAAGTGATGCGGCGAGTTCAAGCAAGGCTTGAAATGTGGGAGTGTGTCGAGATCTTGAAATCGTGTTGAAGTAAAGATTGATAATAGTGCGAGTGTGGCTCGGAATCGAAGGAACGCGTAGGCGAAACGTGTACGATTAAGTCTTGGCCATAGAAATGGTAGGATGACTTGCCCTCAGGAAAGTCTCGAGGACGAGACTTGTTCTGAGTGGTGTATGTTGTAGTGCCCCGTCCCGCAAAGTCAATCGGAGGAATCGAAACGCCGACGGCGTTCGGTCTTAGCCTTGCAACGGCTTGCTCGGAGACATCGCTCAGGTGGGGTAGTTTCGGTGAACTCTCCTCATCTTTGCCTTCACATAATAAATCGTGTTTTTCAACTTGCACAAGTTAGGCTTGATAATAAAAGCTACGCATCCACATAGCTAAGGGAATAATCCCGACGGTTTGAATCGAGTTAGAACATGGAAAACGTCCCACTGTCGGCTTAGAGTTGGTGCACGGCGTGTTTTGAAAATGACACTCGGTCCTTCGTCCCGTGGCTTGGGAGAAGGAAAGTTGGTCTTCGGTGCAAAAGTTGAGAGTTAGCCTAAGTCATAGGCGTCGCCCGCACAAATGCTTGCTAAAGCATGCACGGTCCTGTCCCGCAAGGCTTGGCGTAGCCTTTGCTCGTCCCTTGGGTTAAGTTGTAGGCTTGAGTGAGTTAGGCAAAAGTTATGCCGGTCGTCCTAAGTTATTCTATGTGTTGTCCCGCTCATTCTGCAGTTGTCAAGATAAATAGTCCCACGACCCCAAGGCCCGTCATATGAAGTATGACTTGGGCGACAGCGTTGCGTCGAACACGAGTCGGTTTAAGGCACGAGCCACGGTTGGTTCAGTGGAAAGTTATCCACGGTCGGTCGACACTTAAGGAAACACGTTATGTTCTAGTTAAGTTGGAAGGCTATGCAGTAGCCGTTCCCTGAGTTCAAAGAATGTTAAGTCTAAGCGATGGTTAGTCGCCGAGGCAACCCTGGTTAGGGGCTCTGCAAAGGAAGTATGAAAAATGGAAAGAGTAAAACAACCAAGTAAATGAATTGATCACATAAGAAATTAAAGCCCCAAACTGTATTCTAAAACACTCCATGTAACCCTTATGAACTTGGGCAACTTGTCGACAAGGGGTGGTTTCTTCGAGCGGAAACCCGGGGCCACGGGACCGTCTCGGCCTAGGAAGAAACTAGTTGTAGCCGCGCTGTTTATGCAACGCCGGTAAGGCATCGGTATGTCGGGGACTTTCATCGGGGCTCGCTACCTGCGTTGAAAGGGTCCCGAGTACCAGGCTACGTCCAAGGCGGCTGGTTAGGCCAATCCCATAACAAACACTTAATAATAACTGTTGTTTTCAACTAACATGGTAAGTTTTGTGTCGGCACGGGCGGAAATCCGTGTGCGTGCCTTTGGATTGAGTTGAATATGCATGAGTTAAAAAGACACAATGTCGGAGCCTAAGATTTGGCTACAGCGAAGGCGACGTGCTTCGGCACGAGACGTGGCGTCGAGTGTTAAGTTGTTGGCATAGAGTTGCATGTGTTAGGCTTGAGCTATCGCGAGTTAAGTCGAGAAGGGCCGTAGGGCTAGTTGTATAAAGTTACGTTGAGTTGTTGGGCTCGGCCTCGAAATATGAGGCACGGCCGCGTTGTCACGACACAAGTGTAGCCGAGACTAAGCAAGGAGGCACTGCCTCGGAGGTATTGAAGCACGAATCGAGTCGTGGCACGACCGAGTCGTTACGTCCCAGAGTTTGGCACAAAAGATGAGTATAAGTCGGTGCGTCAACAATACAAGCACGAGAAAGGTCTAGAGACAAGGAAATGGAGTCCTTCGTGTAGTTGCGTCTCTGATTATGGCCGTAAGGCAAACACGACCTGATAGGTTAACGTTGTTGGCACGAGAAGTGGTCTAGCGACAAAGTATGAGTTAACGTTGACATTGCAAGCACGGGATGGTTCCGATACACAAGTTGCGCTAAGGCGCCAGTCCTAAAACTGAACCTAAGGCAAGACTAGAAAGACAATCGAAAGGGATTTAAGCTGCACAAAGTAAATGAACGTGTAGGTTTTGTATGGGTGGGCGAGAAGCTCACTCCACCAGTACAGTGGTACTGACACCCACACAGTGTTTCATGTGCAGGCACAGGTAGAAGCTCGTGGCGCGGAGCTCGCTTGGATGCGTCGAGGCACGGAGTTCCTTGGCGAGTCGAAGCGTGCGGTCGCGTGATCTGAAGACTTATACAGGACGTAATGTATGGACATCGCCTTCCGAAGCTTCCGCTGGAATCAAGTATTGTATCGAGAGATGAGAGAGAGCAGAGTGACTTGTAAAATGAGAGAAAAGTGAGACTTGAGAGACTTGTAATTGGCCTTGCGCCCACAATGTAATCCTTGAATTCAATATCAATAAAAGAGCTTTCTTTGAAATACTTGTGTTCATGTGTTCTTTAAATTCCGCTGCAATATATTCAATGTCTCTGCACGGGACTTCTGTGCGACGACCCCGTCGTAGCCGCTGAAATCGGCCGTTATGGAACCCGCCTTGCACGAGAGCAATCTAGGCTCGTGCGGCATCACGCCTTAGCGAGGACGATCGCTCCTACGGGAGCGGGGCGTGACAGATTTCATCTGAATCCTAAGGGATTGGAGGAAAATCAATTTGAATTCGATTGATATCTATCCCTGATGGTCGGGTTCTAAAACGGCCAGAGGAATTTGAATTAATAAAATTGCACTATAGTCCCTACTAACTCCTATATTACCCTTTTGGACCCCCTGATAATTTTTTAAGTAAAATAAAATATAAACATATAAATTATATATGAGATAATAAAGATTGGTGTAATTAATAAATAAAAGGGAAATAATTTGGTCAAGGGGTTGACATATTGTATTTGTAGGATTCAACGTACTACAATTATGATAAGTCCGTTAAATTAGGAATACTTATTCTAGTCGTACAGCTGACATGCTCATGTCTTGGGTTTCTAAGTATTTTAGAACTTGGACGTGATAATATATGAGCTTGTTCAATCTTTAAAAACTTAGAAATAAAGTTTGGCAAACAGGTTGTTCCTGTTACAGTACCTAAGATCTGTCCTACTACACATCATATACCAAATATGACACGATCGAATAAAGAATATAAGGAACATGTTACATATAATCATGCTTTCACTTATAAGTATCCATGTAAGACACAAAAAGACTCATGTCTGCACTGAAACAAAAGACACTCACTCTAGAATTATTTGTACATACTGTGGTCAAAATGGACACATATCACAGTACAGTAGAATTTAAAAAATTAGTAGACAAGAATAAATACACATAGATACCCAAAACAAACAATGTCGGACCCTCAAAGAAATGGGTACCAAAGGTCACATCTTCTCGTCTTGTAGGTGGGCCAACCCTCTAATGCTAAAAGTAAATGGATCCTCGATAGCAGATATTCAAGGCACATAAAAAGTGACACGGCTCTATTCATGACGCTATCGATAAAAAGATATGGATATGTCTCCTTTGGTAATAGTTTGAGAGGTAATATAATAGGTAATAGTATTGTTGGTATTTCTTCTTATCTAGTGAAAAAAGATGTTTGTCTTGTAACTAAACTAAAACATAACCTTCTAAGCAGTAGCCACCTTGTTGACATTGGTTATGCATTAATTTTGTAAAAGACAAATGTTCTATATAAGATATGTTCACTGGTAACCGTGTTTATGAAGGAATTAGGGAGGATAACATTTATATATTCTTTTAGAAAGTACTAACAATGCATGAAGTGCATAGTACTCAACAAAGTTGAAAGTTGGCTATGGCAAATAAGACTAGGACACACAAACATGGATACCATTTTAAGGCTATCAATGAAGAAATTGGTAAAAGGATTACTTGAGATATCATTCAAGAAAGACATGGTATATGCTGATTGCAAGAAAAATAAAGCAACTAGATCCTCATTTAAATCCTTTAACGCTGTAAGTACTTCTAAACCTTTGTAGTTGATACATATGGATTTATTTGGACCTGGTAGAGTTGCCAACCTTGCTGGTGAGCTCTATGAATTTGTTATTGTGGATGATTTTATTTATATATACATGGATTATATTTTTAGCAAACAAAAGTGATGCACTTTTTGAATTCGAGATTTTCTACAAAAAAAGGTTCAAAACAGAAAAAGGTTTCATGAATACTCGTATCTGAAGTGATCATAGAGGCGAATTCGTAAATTCTGATTTCAAAAAGTTTTGCAAAACAAATGGTTTTTCTCATGAATCTTTCTGTCCTAGAACTTTCCAACAGAATGATGTTGTAGAGAAGAAGAATAGAATGCTACGCGATATGGCTAGAGTCATGGTAAACTAGCATAATCTTCCTAAATATTTTTTGGGCTGAAACTTTAAGTACAGCTTGTCAAGTTTTGAATAGGATTCAGAGTCGACCTATATCGAAGAAGACACCTTACGAATTATGGTTTAATCGTATTCCAAATATTTTTTGTTTAATTTTTTTAGATATTGTTGTTTTATCTTGAACACCAAGGATAACTTGGTTAAGTTCAACTCGAAGGCAGACGAAGGGATATTCCTCGGTTATGGTTCTAAGAGTAAAGGATATAGAGTTTTTAATAAAAAAATTATGATTGTTTAATAATCGATTAACGTTTTATTTGATGAGATCAACAGTCTTATAGCAAGTGACAGCGGTGACGAAGACGTAATAAAAACTTCTAAAGCACGTAAAGATACTACTACTAATAAAGACTATCTGGAGAGCCAATGGAGAGTCTACCAAAGAAGATCAAATTTATGCCAGACCATCTAGAATATCTTATCATAGGTAATGTATCGAAGGCAGTAGGTACACGTTCTTCTACTAGAGATATAGCTGCTAATGTTGCATTCATTCTCAAGTGGAACCTAAATCAGTAGCAGATACATTTTTAGATAAATTTTAGATTTATGACATGTAAGAGGAACTAAACCAGTTTGAGAGAAAAAAGTTTGGGAACTTGTTTTGAAACCTATTGGTCAATCTGTAATTGGTACCAAATGGGTGTTCTGAAATAAACTAAGTGAGGATGAACAGTTCTAAGCGACAAGGCTCGTCTAGTGGCTCAAGGTTTTAATCAAGAAGAAGGAATTGATTATGACGAGACTTATGCTCCTGTTACTAGACTATAATCTATTCGTATGCTTTATCAATTTGCATGTTTTCACGTTTTTAAACTTTTTTAAATGGACTTGTAAGCACATTTTAAAAAAATTTATAAAAGAAGAGGTTTTTGTGAAACAACCTCCTAGTTTTGAAGGCTTTTAATTTTCAGATCACGTTTTCAAGTTATGTAAGGTACTCTATGGACTCAAACAAGCCCCTCGAGCTTTGTATGATCACCTAAGTTCCTTCCTACTTAAAAATGGTTTTTAAAATGGAGAGTTGAAACTACTTTATTATCAAATCTTTAAATGATGATATTTTACTTGTGCAAAATTATGTGGATGATATTATATTTTGTTCTACTAAAGAACATCTATGTCAAAAATTTGCTAAGTGTATACAGAGTTTGATTGAGATGAGTATGATGGGATAACTGAACTACTTCCTTGGACTTCAAATAAACAAAATTCTCAGGGAACCTTCATCAATCAAGCTAAGTACACGAAGGACTTGCTAAAGAAGTTTAACTACGACAACACAAAGCCTATCGGGACTCCTATGACTACATCAAACCAAACTTGATCTTGATTAAAGTGGCAAACCAGTCGACCAGCGTAAGTATCGTGGTATGATTAGTAGTTATTATATCTAACTGCTACTTGACCTGATATTATATTTAGCGTTTGTTTATATGCACATTATCAAGCTAATCCTACGAAATCACACTTATGCCCATTTAAGCGAATCTTTCGATACCTTAAAGGTACATCTACTGTCGGCTTATGGTTTCCCAAAACTACATCATTTAACTTCATTGGCTATTTTGATGCTGATTTTATTGGATGCAACTTTTTAAAATATCGGTCGATATAAATTTATGGAAATTGCTAATCTAGTACGCATAAATGCCGTTCGAATGTTCTATTAGAATATATAATATTCACAGGGCATCATGTACTTATCTGTTTGTTGTATCGAGATGGAATTTGATTGATGACTTGAGTGAATGGCTCAGGTTCCCAATACTGGAGATGCTCTAGTTGACATCACAAAATTCTAATTCGGTCCCGACTTAAACTTAGAATCCTTCAAAGATGCGATGTGTGCTCTGAATTCCAGAACCCCGAAATAGCTCATGTCACGATACTTGAACGAACACTTATATGAACTCCATCGGATCGTTATGTTTTTCTTGTCCAAAACATGATATCGATAAGATAATGTATTTGGAGTTATCTGTTATGTATCACATTCACTTGGGGATTCCCTTTAGTATTTCGAAGACCATAATGATGGCTATGTTCAACTGCAAGAAGGCCAGTCGATACCTTGTCCACTCGATGATTCTTTCTATCATATTCCGTAGATACAATATTCCTTTGGATTCGTGTCCTATTGATGGCACTCCATCTGAACTGCATAGGTCTCGTTGGTTTTCTCCTCCTCCTGAGTTAGTGCCGGAGGCTTTCCACATGTTCCTCAGGCCCCTCAGCCTGTACCAACCCCTGTTGATGTCCCTCCTACTCACACCATAGACCTTTATGCCTTAATAACCCTCCAGAGTTAGCAATTTGAGGCTCGTTGCACTCCTGAGGATGAGCATTACCAGTTCCAGACTCCATAGAACAGTATTGATCTTTAGTGGACTATGATCATCATCCCTGGTCCTACTTCTATGCTATGTCATCCAAACTTCACTGGACCCAAATTTGATGATTGTCAGGCTTGGCGATACTTTGATCCCATTGTAGTCAACATTCATCCTAGCCGATCTGCTGATACTGGTGATGATGAGTTGATGAGGTTGTTTGGGCTTTCGATATTTGTGACAGTCTGTTGATGATGATGATGATGTTGATGATGACTTGTAGTTGTTTTGCTTTAGACATTGCACTATTGTATTAGATATGGTTAAGTCTCTATTGAACTTCCATAGTATATTAGTTTTTATGTACCTGCATGCTACTGCTTAGTGATATCTTTTTGTTTTATATTAGTTCTACTTATGCAGTTTGATATTGTTGGTCATGTCTATTTTATTATTCTATCTTTTGGTATTATTAGATCTATATTTTTGTTGTTTGTGCTCACTATTAGCGGGAGAACCTTTATTTTTTTTCTAAATGACAATAGGGGAGAGAAGTATATACCAAATACAACGAGAGAGACTTCGTTCATAATGGTCAAAATAGACATGTATAAAATTTTAAATTATTTTATGATATTATTTTGTGTAAACTCATAGCTTGCCAATTATCAAAATGGGGGAGACCTTCTATATGTAATTGAGGAACAATTTCAAAAATTCTTCTTCAGATTATGATATTTGTTTTCTGCTTTTTTTGGTCATGCACTTGACTATTCTATAGATTCGAAAGCCCCTCTTGAGGGTTTCAAATAACCTTCGTGCGGAGCCCTCGTAAGGCCAGCCGTCGTAGTTTTTTCAGTACTACTTCGCTCTGACCAAGCAACGATGGTCTAGTAATCGTCATTATCGATCGACTTGGCCATTGCTAAGCACAAAGGTAGCCCATTTTGCTATCACACTACATCAATTGGTATCAGCGTCCAACAAATCTAGGATTCTAATTTTTTAAAACCATTTGGAATCCTTGCTTTGTAAACAACAATGGTAAAATCGTCATGCATGAGGAGTTTGATGTCCTGTTTAGCAACGTAGCAGCCTTGACAAGCAAATTTGATGTCATATCTGATAAACTGGACAGTACTGGCTTATCTTGGGACAAAATTTAGTTATAGTCATCATCGATCGACATGGCCACTGCCAAGCAAGAAAGTAAGTATGTTCCACTATTACGTTGTGTCAAGTGGTATCAGAGCCCCACATATCGATGATTCTAATTTTTTAAAAACATTTGGGAATCATTCTTTTATAAAACAATGGCAAAACCAGTAACGCATGAGGAGTTCGAATAGCTAGTGTGCGTCATTAGGCGGCTACTACTAGCCCAAAGTTTGAAAAACCACCCAATAATACAATCTTCAAAAATCGATGCAAGGTTAAAGACAAGTTATGTGACATCATCATTGACAACCTGTGTACATAGAACATAGTTTAAGAGCAATATAGAGAAGATGAGCTTTTGGTAAAGAAAGACGACTTATGGCATATGTGCGTCAATGTGTTAACCATCACCATCAGCTACCACCAGATCTGGATTCGACCTAGTGAATGGAAAGCTGCTTTGAACCCGAGAAGGGATTTACGAATGACTTGTTATGCCTTTCGGATTTTGGAATGTTCCAAGCACTTTCATGTACCTCAAAAATTGAGTTTTGAAGCCATTTATAAGAAAGTTCTTAGTTCTCTACTTTGACGATATCCTGGTTTATCACAAGAGCCAAGTCGATTATTTGAACCACCTTAGGGAAGTTCTTAATCTTCTTTGAATTAAAAAGTGTAGCTTACTTACTAACAAGCTCATCTTCTTGGAATTTATTATTAGCGTCGATGGTCTAATATTGATTAATAGAAGATTCGAGCAATTCATAACTGCCTACTCCAAAGACAATGACTGAATTCAAAGCTTCTATGGTCTCGCCAACTTCTAACGACGATTCATCCTCAACTTCAGTGCTATATCATAACACCAGTGACATAATACATGAAGACATGCAGATCTCTCCAACCTTTCATGTCGATAATCTTTACGAGTATTTTCCACTTGACAAACTACTTTATTCTGAGAAGAACTCAGTGATGAGTTATCTTGAAGTAGGTTAGACTGATGTTGCATGGATTCCAATTCCTAATCCTTTTAAGATGTTTTTTCTTTCTTTTTTTAGCTTTATCTAATATTTTATAGAGTTGTTAAGAATCCTATTTTTTAGGATACTTATTTTGACTCTATCGTTTATTAGGACAGGTTTCTCTTTATTTGATTAGGATTAGAATTTTTTTAGTTAAGATTAGGTTAACATAAAATTACTATAAACAGACACCTTTTGTATGAAATTGAGGGGCAACTTTTAATCAATAAAATTCTTCTTTAAGTTCTTAGATTTGTTCTCTTCTTTTTTTGGTCGTAGACTCGACTGTTCTGTGGATTTGGAAGCCCTTCACTTGAGATTTTCAGGCAACCTTTGTACGAACCCCTCGTAAGGCCATCCGTCAGAGTTTTTTCAGTACCGCTTTGCTCTCACAATGCAACGGTGGTCCAGCTATCGTCATCACATGTTAACTTGGCCATTATTAAGCACGATGGTAAGCCCATTCCACTATCACAATGTGTCAACACGTAATGATCCGACGTCATCCATGCATAACCATGCTTATTACATAAATGATTCGAACCTCCTATATAACTACCTCAGAGCCTGCTTCAGACCATACAGACTCTTCTTCAACTGGCAGACCATGTGTTGACTTACCCTTATTGTATAATCCCACTGGATGCTCCATGTATAATTCCTTTTCTAAATCACGGTAGAGGAATATCATCTTTACAACCAGCTACTAAACCTCCTTCTCCATGAAGCTCTAGTTGTGTCCGTATACGAATAGCCTTATTCCCTTCAGGAACTACCTCCTCCTCATGTTCATCCTTATGAGGATGCCCTGACCATCATTATCAAGCTGATTCAAGGTTGGTAGCATCTCCACATAATGGCTCTCCCATAACTAGATCTCTACAGTTCCTCCAGAAACGGCTCGAACCTAAATGACTATAACTCAGGCAATTCCTTATCCTTAATAGGCATCTCGGAGTCCTAAGTATTGTTGGTCTGATCCTCGATGAACATAACATCTCTACTTATGTAGATTTCACTTTCTAATCATTCATAGAGTCTATCGGCAAACTCATCCCGACATAGCCGATAAAGAAATACTTCCTTGCCTTTGTCTCAAGTTTGGATCTTCCGTCCTTCGGTACATGCACGATGGTCTTCAACTAGACACTCAAAGATGACTGTATGACGGCTTCTTATCGTATATACTTTGTCAGACACATCACCCTACAAAGAGCACTATGAGATAAATTAATAATATAAACAACAGTGTTGAGAGCCTCAGCCAATAATTGTCCAACAAATTTTCTTCTAAAAGCAAATATCGTACCATCTCCATCAGTGTCCTATTCATACGTGCTACTATACCATTGAGCTGAGGCATCTTTGGTAGAGTCTTCTAGTATCGCTTCACTTCCTCTCTACAATACGCATCAAAGGGACCAATGTATTCGTCGTCGCTATCGGACCGAACACACTTCAACTTCTTGCCTGTCTTCCTTTCAACAGAGGCCTAGAACCATTTCAAAGTATAAAGCACCTGATCCTTGGTCTGTAGAGCATAACCGTAACTTTTCTGGAATAATCATCAATAAAAATAGCAAAGTAAGAAGCACCACTAATAGATTTAAGCTTTATTGGACTGTAGATATTCGAGGGAACTAACTTGAGCATCGTCGATTCCATGAACATATGAGAAGTCGCTCGATAATAGAATCCTTATGCTTTCAAGTAGACTTGCCTGGAGAATTGTTTTCTATACAACATTGACTAGCTGGATAGTGCAGGGCCTTGGGCTCTCTTGGTACGATAGACTCTATTTGACTATGATCTCTAAATGATCAAGCATTTGACTAGGTTCTGTCACCTACCAATGCTAGTCAGTAAGCAACCTCTCTAATACGCTCATAACATTAAATGATTTGATATAACTCAGGTTCAACTTTATGCTTCCTCTAAAATTTGGTAGTCTCAAAGTGGGCCAAATCTGAAAGAAAATATTATCTTATTTTCTGAACGCCAAAAGCTGACATGAGTATAAGGCTTATTTTTTTTATATCATGTGCTACTCGAAGGTGTCTCCCTAAATCTACTTTAGCTTCTCTACTATATGAACTAGAAGCACTAGTCCCAAAATTCGTCACTACGAGGCTAGCGTCATTGTATCGGTATTTGTATATGTATACATGTATCATATGATATAATTTTTGGTTGTCTTTATTTATGTATCTTACTATGATGTCATTTCTAGATTCTTGTATTGATAGCTTTTATTTTATTAGAGATTTCTTGTATTCCTTTGTATCGAGGATAGCGCGACCGATATTGTGTGATACTTCTATTTTTTAGTAATTACTTAATGACTTATGCAAGTTAAAGTCTTATATGTTTCTGACAATCATACTGATCACCAAACTATTAGAGACTTATAGGATATCAGTTGGCATTCCCATGGACATGTGTTAGAATCTTTGCATAGAATGGAACCTTTATTTTTTTCTAAATAAGAAATTAACAGTCAGACTGATATACCGCTGGTATACATCAGTATACTACTGGACTTCAATGACAGCTATTTGCAATAACCAACTCATCATTTTATCTGTTGGTTTCTTGGTTTTGTTCAAGTAGTTGAGACTAGCTTGGGGGTGCATGAAATGATGATTTGGCTCATCCTAGTCCAAGAATCATTCCCCCCATCCTATTTCATCCTTCTTATTTTCTCTCTTTTTCTTTTTCCCCTTTATTTTTATATTTTATTTCCTATCTATTTTGTTAAGCTTTGGCTTGAAGCTTCGACCTAGGCAAGTGCATGTCTGAATCCCTCTTAGTGGTAGAGTAGATGAGTAGGCTTGAAGTTTGATCTAGGTAAGTACTTCTTGCCATCTTTTCAAAATATTTGGCTTTTCCTTGTAACTTGAAGTTTTTATAGTTATTATTGCATGATTTTATTCCCTACATGATTCTATACTAGTTTACTTCTTGTGATTTGTGAGGATTTTAGCCAAGGCTTGGGCTTACTTTCCATTTCTTGGATGTATCATATGAACTGGCACTTTGATCTTGGTATTGTTTGTGATAATCATGTTCTTTTTTTAATCTAGTCTATATTATTATATGAGGCTGATCCCTAGTATTGTTACTTTTTTAATACAATTTTGGAGGATTTTGGGACTTAGTTCGGCCCAAAAATTTGATTCTTGACCCTTACTGTGGTTTTTTATACCAGCGGGACACCATGGTGTACTGTTGGTATACCGCATGCAGCATATTATTTTGGACGTATTAAAAACTTGCTATCTAGGACCGGTATACTGACAGTACACCGATATATGTCATTTTACATATTTTGAACTTGATATCTTGTCCCAATATACCATCGATATACCGCTGTAATACCCAAGTTATTATTTCCTTTTTTCCCTAATTTTGTTGATTTGTTTATGCATCGTACTTGGATGCTTATTGCTCCTGCATGATTCCTTCTTATTGTTGATTACCTAGATTTCTTGTGGTGGTACCCATGTCTGGTGTATGAGGGCATCCTTATTACACATTAATCGCATGCTGGAGCATACTGTTATGATTCTATTTTCACTATCATGATCCTTGATGTAGCTCGTCAAAACGTCCACCTGACTTGATTGTAGCAACCTGGTTTGCTATCCTGACTTGTCATGTTATTGATTCCTGTTGTAGCTCATCATAGCACACACCTGACTTGCTTGTAGCATTGTGGTAACTTGAGTTCCTGATTTGTGATTATTAAATCATTTTTCGGTCTTGTGTTTTTCCAGGGGAGTATCATGTCTATGATGGATTCCCGTTGCCACGATCGTGGATTCTAAATAAAAATACTCAGAATTAAAGACTAGACTGATCACATAAATTCATTGGAAGGGTAGGTTTCCAGGTTGCATGCAATCCCATTATCCCAGCCATACATTGGATTTGTATCTCTTTGTCGAGAGGGACGCACTTCCAATATACCGTCGAATGTTGCTTTACTGGATCATAGATTTACCGATTTGCCTGGATAGCTTAAATCGACTGCATTGTATATTATCTTTAGAATCTTGGTTGCATGTGTTAGTAATCAGGATTGTCATGACCCTAGTTGGTTAACAATATCAAGCCGTACTTCATGATTAACCATGACTGCTGGATTGTTTACATGGAAAGTCCTCTTATAGATGTTGGGATGCTTCGGTGGCCCCAAATTTATGTTGCTACCTACATAAGAATCTCGGTCCCTCTTTGGCTTGAGGTAGTCACACCCCAGTCCTAAAATACAAAGGACTAACCATATGGCCATAGCCAGCTGATATAGTCTAGAATAATACCCAAATTTAACAAACTTATCCAAATATCCTACGCTGTAATGTAAACTAAAAATCATCAACTAAACAAGTAATAAGGTAGGAAATCAAATCTCATCTACAACACATAATAAGAGAAACTAGAATATGTACAACATAGATACATGGAGGATATGAATCCATAATACAAGTGAAGTAAAAAGTCTGGTGGGAATAATCCCACAAATACAATACTGAATAGTACTGAAGGAAACAACTAGAAAATAGTAAGATAAAAACTCAAGTATCTGCTAGCTAGATAAAGATACTCCAGTCCAAGGTAGAGGTCCTACCATGTGTTAGCCCATTGGTCATGGTCATACCTAATTTCGATAACCAACTCCAACTCTAATTTCGATACAACAAATAATAAATTATTGAAGGTACAAAAGATGAACACATGTTGCACTGGTAATTGATCAAATCTTTGCCAAACTCAATAAATACAAAAGCTGCTCAAGACAAATTTACTTGTTTATTGAGTATTTTTCTATTTTATTGAGTCATAGGAACAAATATACGTCAGACAATCTTGGCACATGCTTAGCTTCTGAAAAAGTCCAACTCCAAAATCCTATCAAATTTAGTCCACATTCAAATACAACCCAGAGTATCAAATAAGCCCAAACCTAAATCTAATGAGCACCAAATCTATAAATTCTACACTTGACCTAGAGTATCAAATCAGCCCAAACCTAAATCCAATGAGCCCCAAATCTATAAATTCTATGGTTCCGCCCGAGTTAGCCAAGCCACAAGCCTTACATATGAACCGCTAGGAGCGGGACACTACATCGGCTCCAACGTTCGATTTTTTTGGACGTTAGGCAACTAAACTCTGCCCAAGATCGGTCCCCAAAAATTGTATAGATAGAGTTTAGATTTCCATTCATTTCACCCATCCCATTCTATTTCTTATATTCTTTCTCTATCTAAAGTATCCTCAGCTTTATACTTTGAAATCAAAGCCTTTATGACTCCTAGCCATGCCAGTGCCAGTTCGTTCTGATCTAGAAATTTGGTCGAGTTGTAAAGAAGGCTTGAAAATATCTTTATTTTCATTATGTTCTTAAAGTTGGCAAGTCCTTCGGATTAAAGGCTTACAAGTTGAAGTAGTGCTCTTCGGACTAAAAGTACGTGTTGTAAGGAGTTGCAAGCACTTTGGATCTAAAGCTTGTTTTTTTACTAGATTTAAACATCGATCTAGAGTTCTCGAGACTGGACTAGTCCTCTCAGAGGAAAACCAGTATAAATCTAAGTGTTTGAGTTTGCACTTTCTAATTTCCTTACTTTAAGCATTTACTTATACATTGCTTGCTTCATATTAGTTTGATTACTAGTATTTAAATTTTTAGTGATGATTTTATTTCACTGCATACACATGCACTCTATCCATCTCCTAGAGGTTCTCAACAATCTCGAAAAGAGATAAAAGCTTGCATGATTGAAGTTAAAAGGTAGTCATCCCTATTGAAATATATACGGGAAACACCTTCCACCAGTAACACGGATGAAGAAATATCAGCACTTAAGCTTAGCTTGTATGATGCTCACAAAGTGATTGAGAAAAGAAATCATGACTATGCAATGCTGAATGAGTTATATGATCTAGCGAAGAAGAAATACCTTGTAGCCACGTAGAAGGTTGGTGTGTGTCGACGGCACCTAAAGATAAACCTTTACTCTTAAAATTATATGTAGTAATAAGAGTAAGGATTGATCCCACAAGAAAAATTAATGTACTTTTATGCTATAGGAACAAGGATGAGGGAGGGAGTTTTGAATATAATAAAAGAAAATTTAAGAAGAGCTAAAAACAATTAAAGTATTAAAATCAATCACTACACCAAAATAAAAAATTAGGAACACTAGATATTTTTTAAATTTGGAACACTTATTTCTGTTCTTAGGAGTAGGAACAGAATAGAAGTGATCCAGATCAGAAAAATGTTCCTCAAATATTTTATTTATTTTAAAATTATTTATTTAGGTACACTTCTGTAGCATTCGAAATGCGTTCCAAATTAAACATATAAGCAACTGATTAGTCCAGGCAAAATAAACCCTCTCATTCTCTCCTCATATACACAAAACCTCCCTCTCTCTTCTTTCTTGTATGCCAACAAAAACTCTTCCGCTCCCTCCCGGTGAGATCCCGACGAGATCTTGCTGCCACCATCGTCATCCTTCTTGATCAGAAAGCCATGCTGATCCAAAACCGTAACCCAAAAAATCCCTAAGGCTTTACTTAGTATCAACTCACTTGTTTGGTATGCTTCCTCTTTTTATGATTTTCATATCTAGGATTTTTGATATTTATTTTTTTGTGATGTTTGAAGGAGGTAGACCTTCACACGAAGAGGACCAGGCACACGAAGTTCGTCGACAAGACGATGGAGGCTGCAAAGTCGATCGATCTCGAGGTGACAAAGAAGAGCGAGATAGAGAAGGACTCTGGTGGCAAAGTAGTCAATCTGAAGGTGGGATTTCTATTTATTTCTTAGTTATTGTGGAAAAGGTTGGACACGAGTATATGATACTACACAACACAATACAGGACAGTAGGACACGGACAAGACACATATTTTGGGAGCTCTACTATATTTTGGAGTTTTTTTTGTATAGTATGTTCCATACATGAAATGACAACACCTACTTTTGGAGTCTTTATTCTTCCTAAAGTATTATGATTGTTATTGATGTGCATTGGATTTCTGTGAAGTAAATGTTCCTAATTCGGAAGATTCAACAAAAATATTAGAAAACAATTGTATGATTACATGGTCTTGGCCAATGAAACTATGAACAAAGATAGGAATCTATCTTCAGACAAGTTATCAACTTGAAGATGAATCCATATTTCTATTTAGTATTGTCTAGATGCTTATGTATCTCTTTGATTCATGTATATACTTATCTAATATCTGTTTGTAGGAGCACCATTTCATCAAAAATTTAGGGACGTCATAAAGACAATATTCACACATTTTGTTTCGAGTTTATGCTCACATATACCACTCCCATTGTCAGAAGAGCCTCAAGGAAGAGGCACATCTTAACACCTTCTTCAAGCATTTTATTTTGTTTATATATGTAAGCATTTCTTAATATTTGCATATATCAAAGCCAGTTTATAGTTTTATTCAATAACCGACTTGGATGATTTTTATTTAACTATCTCAATATATGCATATGTGAAAGTTTATATGAACAGGACTACTTTTGTAGCTTGTAAATCAATCACTAATGTGATCTACTTGATATAAGAGATGAAATATTAGAACATTATTAATGGAAATGATGTTTACTAACTATTTACTTCTTCTGATCCATATCATGTCTCAAATTAATGCTTCTATAGGCTATTACTTCTTACGTATATTTTGTCTCTTGATGTATCAAATGAACGTTTTTATTGTGTGCTACATATCTAATATTATTTCATCAAGTCAATCATTGTGCACATATTCTTGATTTAAATTTGCTAGGTTATTGTTTGTGTAACAAAAACAACAATACTTCATGTCTTGTAGCAGTACTTGTTCAATGGGGTTTGTCACACTCACTTTTCAATTTCAAGGGTATTCTAGTAATTGTTATTTATTTCAATTTTTTGATTTTTATTTGAATTTTTATCTATTTATTAATTGGATTGCTTGTAGTGTGATTTGTTTGGTTGCAGACTAGAGACTTGGTAGTTTGACCTCAGCCAACCATGACCTAGAACCTTAATGCTATATTAGAAATTAGATTTATTATCATTAGAATTAATTTAGATTTTTATTAGTAAATTTTTAGAGTGTTAATTGATTTTTAGCCATTTTGGCCTTTATGTGATTTCCTGAATATGTTGACTCTTGTTTGTGCTAGCAACTGGTTTAACCCTAGTGGACTTGTATATGGGCCTAACCATGCATTAAAATTTTTTTTTATTTTTAGAATTTAATTTGTGCATTATATTATTATTAAGGCCTTTAATAATTTAATTAGCCTTTTTGCATGTAGGCCTTTGAGCTTTTTGACTTGGGCCCATTTCTACTTGAGAAAGAGTTGGCCCAAGTGAAACCCTAACCCTAGAGAACCCCCTTGGCCGCCCAACAGTAGTACCCCCCCCATTGTTGCATTCATTTGTAGTTTGTAGCCTCCACAAAGAAACCCTAAGAGATCCAACTCTCCAAAACACTTTTTCCTTCATCCGGAGTCCGTTTCTTCCCAAACGAACTCCGTTGCGCTCATCGAGGAGAGGAGGATCTTCTGGACCATTTCGAGGGCGGAGACGGAAGGTTTTGCTGGAGGGAAATCGGCCGACACGACAATCGAGGAGCCCGGATCATTGAGTTTTGACACTCAATAGGTAAAACCTAATCTACCATTGTAAATTGGTTTTTCTTCATTTTTGCATCCATATATGGCCCTAGCCTTGCCTACGAAATTTGGTGGGATTTTGACTCCGTTTGATGGATATCGAGCCCGTGTCGGTTCCTTACGGCACGTGTTCGATGAAATGCCGCTAAGGATTGAAAGTTGCTGTTTTTCGATTCTGACTTCATGGATGTTTATATAATATCATTTCAATAAACTTTCGTGAAAACGGATTGGAAATCGATGACATTTTAGCGACTTTCGGACACGGACACGCGTGTACGAGATCCCGTGCACGTCCTGCAGTCTGTGCGTCATAACTCGACGCACAGATCTCCGTCTTGCGTGAAATTTTACGAGCACGTAGTGGCAAACGCGCATGCACTGGTCAGCCACACTGTGTACTGGGGCTAATTTTTGTCGCGGAAACGTACTTCGTGCGCGCACACGACGCAGTGAAGACACGTTCCAGGACCCGGGACATGTTGACCTAGACCTAGAAGACCCATAGGATAAATTCTAAGTCGCGGCGTGGCCCGACGAGGGAGCAGCGAGGCAGGTACCACGCACACGAGGCGCGCGGGCGTGCGTGCTCGCGCAGCAGGCCGCACAGGTGCGTGGGTCTACGTGCGCTTTGGCACATTATGTTACCGTGTCATTATGTCCTAGACCTATCCCAGGACCCCCCCCCAGCTACGTGCACGAGCACGTGGCGTTTCGTTGCGTGTGCGGCGCTCAAACGAGCGAGAACGCACGCGTACCACACGGTATCTGGAAATTCCGATACGCGTTCTGTGGATACGACACGGACACGATTTCAAACCCGAGAGTACCAGAGCGTATCACGTAGGTTGAGACCAGCATGTATGCCGAGTTTCGCGGGTTGATTTGGTGTATTTGCGTTTTGAGTCATTTTGTCAAAGTTAGGTTTTTCGGGTTCAAAGTTTTGTATATAAATGTGATTTTTCGATCCTTGACTTTTTAGTCCGTATTTCTGAATTGTTAGTTCATATATGATAATTAGAACTTGTGGGAAGTGATCTGCAGAATCATCACCTATTTGTTTGCCTTTTTCCAAGCATAATCGGGTTTTCATTGAATTGAATAAAATTAAGATTTATATGGTATTTCGATTTTTGAGTTAAATGCGATATTTTGATTTCCAACTTCTTAGTTTACAAAATCTGAGTTTTCAGGACATATATGAGGTTTCGGATTTGTGGGAACCAACTTTTGGTTTTGTTTCATAATTTTCCATCAATTATGAGTATATATGCTTTTCTATATATAGCTATGTATACATATAGATATAGATATATAAAACCACGTTGAAACCCATTGCTATACATATGTTGAGAGTGGGCTGAGGTGGTTTTAATTCCAGATTTGGATTCACTAAACCTATTTCAAAACCATTGGTATTACTTTCCTTTTGAGCATTGTATATATATATATATATATATATATATATATATATATATATATATATATATATATATATATATATATATATATATATATATATATAAGAAATAAATATATATATATATATATATAGATAGTTTTTCTTGATTGTATATATATGTATATAATAGTATATTAATTTGGATATGTCATGATTTTTTGTTGTTTTAATTTCAAATTTACCTCATTTCAGTAAGCACCAGACACACACACGCACACATCACTTTTTGTTAGATTTGGTTTTGTTGTATTGTATTACACATGTGTGTATACCTATATGTATATATATATTTAAGCTTGTTAATTCTCTTAGATTAGATTGTAGTTGTGTATATGACTATAGGAGCCCTAGGACAGATTTGATTTGTCATTTCGAGCTTAGTTTAGTCGAATTGGCCGACAAGTTGACCAAATTGATAAAAGTCAACTTTGGGTCAACTTGATCCAAATTGACTCAAACGAACTCCTAATGACCTAAAATTTTGTGTATGACCTAGAAATTAGTAGACGACTAGTTGACCCAGGTTTGACCAGGTTTGACCAGCGTTGACCAAGTTTGACCAGAGTTGACCGAGGGATGACTTTGACCAAAATGGACCTAGAAGCATGTAGTCTTGCATTGTAGCTATTTCTCTTGATATTGTAGACTTGGTTGTGACATGTGTGTATTTTAAATAGGTTTACATTGCCCCAGTTTAGTTTACCTCATCATCAGTAGTTTGATTTGCCAGACGAGTACATTATCTGATCTTTTCATACTTCTTGGATATGTTCTCTTGTTATAGACTAGTATACTTGATGCTGACACGATGTTCACACGGATTAGTACCCTATGGATATTTTCATGCGATGTTATCCTCTCGGATACATCGAGTATGTCATGTTTGTACTTTATCATGGCCATCATGTACTCCATGTATTCATATTTATCCATGTGCACTCATATGTTATTCATGTACACTCATGCCCATATGAGCTCCATGTATAAGTAGTTGTTATCCATGTGCAATAACATAACATGCATTGATCCTTGTGTATTGATTGGGGCAGAGAGAGTGTAGTTGGTTATGTGATCATTCTCCCCAGTAGTTGTTATCCATGTACACTTCTTAGCTCTATCCATGTGCAACCCAAGCCGTTTACAAACCAATTCATGCTCTAAATCATGTAGAAGGTTATTTTCTATTTATCATATTATATCTCATTTTATAGTCTCTCTCTCTTGTTGACTTTTCTTTACAGCGATTCATGTATAGTTTTCTATAGCTTGCTTTATATGTCCATTCCTGCTATGAACTATTGAGAGATATGTGCTCGTTCCGTCCTGACTGGGCATGTTGAAAATTTTACAGGTATTGATGAGGAGTACTGCCCTACTTATTATGCATTGGCTTAGATGACACTGGCGATGTGGACCCTCAAGGATCCCACAGTCGCTGAGGACTTGCCTATAGTCTAGCTGAGACTTAGTACTTTATTTGTATTTCTGTTTGAGACCTTAGTTGTACTTGAGTTTTATTCTGGTGGTTTACACCTAGACTTTTTATCTGTGACTCTCTTGAGATTCATTCTTCTATTCCATCTTAGTATTGTGATTGAGTTACTTATTATTTACTCTCCATTCGGAGGTTATTTTAGACTGTATTAGATACTGTGACTCAGGACAACGTTCTACCGCTGACACTACGCGTACTGGGCGTTCGTTACTTTTCGTGCCCTTACACTGGGTGGGTTATGACACATTTTTAGTGGTAGCCCAAGCAGGTCAGTCTCAATCACAACTAGTGTTATTCGTAGTGGTACTCGAACTAGAGTATCATTACAGCCTGCAGTGGGATATAGGAGATATAAGTTAAGGTACTCAATCACATTAGGAAAACTCTTATCAATTCTTGCTGTTAATTGTCCCCTTTTAAAAACAACTGTCCTCTTTGATGATTTTGCTTCTTTTTCAACAATTGATTCCTTGTTCGATCTGTCTTCAAGATAGTTAAGGAGACACGATTTCATCCCTTCGGTCCATGCAGGGCCAGATTCGTATTAGTGCGATGTCGTCGTAGTACGATAATTTAGTTATATTACTACGAGCCTGCTATAGAGTATAGGAAGTAAGGTGTTAGAATGAGAGGATACTCACTATTAGAATTTCCTAAGAGATTCCTGGGACGACCCTTGAGAATCTCATTTTGAACTTCGATTTAAAATGCCCTTTCCTTTATTTTAATCCACCTTCCTCCCTTGATTCTTGTATCTTGTCTGAACTTTTTCACCAATACCCTTACTTTTTTGTGTTTAATAATGGTTAGGAAGATGGCTACACTGCTATATACTCATTGGTCAAACATATGGCTAGAAGGATTACATTAAGGAATTGGAATACACGGAGACTTTGACTAAGTTATAAGGGCATTTTTCTAAATGGATGATTTAATGATTAGTATTTGTAAGTTGGGATATTACCAAGGAAATTTATCTTGAAGATTCTAAGTAGTAATCACCAGAGGATTATAAAATTATATTTTGATACTGGAGAAAATAGTTAGAATCTATATATATCGATTTCAGGAATTGATGTGATTCATGAATTATTGGATTATGATTATACATCTTTGAACGTATATAGAGTGGTTTGATAATAAAAAGAAGAAAGGGGGTGACAGTATGAACTATTTAATTGAGTCGTACAAGTTGCGATGTATATGTTTATTGAATTTCAAATTTAAGTGGAAGCAATGATATTAAAATTTGGTTTAAAAGATTGGGAAGATATGAAAACGATTGTTTTGGAAGAAAAAAATCTCAAATTTGGAATTGTATCAATTGATTGAAGATTTAAAAATCTATTTAGATTTTGGTTTAAGAAGTAGTGATTATGTTTCAATGACTTAGAAAGAGAAGTTATGGTTGATAAGTGCGTTAAAATACTGAGCTGTAAATGCTAGATTGTCGTGATAAGCTAAGTGTCTATTTTGAGGATTATTTGAGACCAATTTGGAGTTTTTAAAGTTATGAAGTGATATAGAATTTTATGGATACATGATTCATTAACTCTGGGGTTTAAAGTTGGATTGAAATGTTAAATTTTGGAAAGGTTAGTAGTAACGTGATAAAAGTTATTATGAGATTTATGAAAAGGATTTAAATGTTAGTCGTGATTAGATTGGAAGGCTTGGGTGAATACAAATTGAGGTAGTTATTTTGAAATTTCTTTTTAAATGAATGCAATGGTAGGCCATCAAGGTAACCTTAATGAGATAGATGGTTCCATACTAGTTGCCATATCACTCATGACTATGATAGTAATATACTCAAGTGTTGTTAGTCATCTGCCAAACTATGGGACTGTATCTCAATCTTGACTTACTCAACCTTCCTTCAAATTTAGATCTTTACTGTGACTTTCTAACCGTTTGTATTTGATCGTTCCTTAACAGTATTTGCCTTTAGTACTGTGTCCCTAAATTATTTCACTGGATTCTTAATTAAATTTATTTCATGCTTCAACTTGATTTCCTTTATTCTCGTATTAGTTGTCACCTCTTAAACCCTTACCATGATACTAAATTACTTTCTGACTTAAATTCGAGATCCAACTATGACTCAATTCTTTCGACCCGACATGTGATGGTGTTCTTCTTGTTTCCTTAAATGCTTAACCTTGTACTTATCTTGATTGCTTGACCAGCTTAGTTAAGGATCTTGGACTTTTTTTTCTTCTTCATCATTAACTCCCTTACTTATATTTGATTACCTTACGCTGCTAATTTAGCCTTAGTTTTGCAACTTATCTTTTTTTCGAGCTTGATCATGATATATTTTATTGGGTCGACCCACTAATATATTGTCTAATCAGAACCGGTGTATGATGTTCTGATCAACCTAGTGCACTTTGGTTTGCTTTCATATATTACTCTACGTGGATGAGACTCTAGGGCATATGTCTCATCCACGACTGCTTTGGCAATTCTCCTTGAATTATTTTTGTCGTCTACGAACCACGTATTGTACTCAATAGCATCGTCTTTGAACTCTTTTTGCTTTTGTCTTTCACATATTTCAGAAAGACAAGGCACTGTACTTAATAGGTCAACCCAGGGTATCATTTAGCTTCCTTATAAAAGGAGATAGAAGCATATTTCCATATCCTCGCAGTATTCTTTAGGAATTCAATAGTATTGAATTCTAAAACCTTGATCGCGACCATCGACTTGGTCATTCCCTTATCATCCAATGATTGGAACCTTATTCAATTGAATTAATTCAATTGTGACATGGATTTCAAGTCTTGGATACTCGTGCCCAGACTTCATGACCTCGTTCTCCATCTTGCCCAAACCTCGATTCATCCTGGATTTGATCAACTTAGATCATATCGAGACTAAAATTTCTTATAGATATATAATATATGTGCTTGGATTTCAGTGTTTTGACAGTCGTGCTTTAAACTTTCGATTTGATCATCTTTAGAACAGAAATGGTTTATAGTTAATTTCAGTTTTTATAATCACCAGTTTTCAGATAGGATGATAGACTGCCTTACAACCTGATGATTTATTTATTTATTTTTCCTTAGCTTCCAGAATGGCACCCATGACCAGAGTTGTCCCTAGTGCACAGCTACAATTCTGGATGAGACCGAGATTGTACTTCCCCCTTCTATTATTCAGGAGCTGTTAGTGGCCTCATCGAGAGTTTTCCTCCATTTGCTATCCTTCAGGAGAGGGCTGCAGTTCAGCCGAGCCTGAGGGCCTTCCTTTGCCTCCTGGAGTGGTACCCCATACCATTTTTGATGGAGCTCGTATTCACCGACTTCTTCAAGATGTGCAGGAGGTACAGAGACTTCAGGCTGAGCTTATGAGAGAGCAGAATCTCAGTTTTCAACTGTTTTGGGATTACGTGCATTCGAGGGAGGAGCCTAGTCCCAAGAGCGAGAAGCAGTTTATACCCTGTTATGCCCCGCTCCCGTAGGAGCGATCATCCTCGCTAAGGCGTGATGCCGCACGGGCCTAGGTTGCGCCTGTGCAAGGCTATGTCCAGAAACGGCCGATTCGAGCTAGGCCACAGAGTCGCACAGAGTGTTCCCATTTGCAGAGGAAAGTAAATGAACACCAATTGAAGCAAATTCAACTCTTTATTGATATTCAAGAAGTTTACAAGCGGCGCTAGGACGATATTACAAATTGCTCAAGCTCTCTCTCTGAACATAAAAGGCGTGCCAAGTGGCTTACAACTAGAATGATTCATGGCGATGTTCCGATACATTATTATCCTGTATATGGTGCTCCAACTCCTTGCAATGCTCCAAGGCTCCAGAGATAGCTCCGTGCCTTAGCACGTTCGAGGGAAGCTCCGCACCCCGACGACGTCTCCTGCATCCTGCAAGCAGACTGTGGGATTATCAGTACATTGTATGCACTGGTGGGAGGCTAGCTCGCCCACAATGCTATCATTACCAAACACGTTCTATTTACTTTCGTGCACCGTCTATCATTCATTGTCTTTCTAATCTTGCCTTAGAATCATTTTCATGGCATTTTTATAGCCTATCTCGTGTTGCGTAAAATAAGTGTTGCATGGAAATACATGTACGACTTACACATACCTACCATCCGGCCTTTCATGTCCAACGTAATCCAAGTTAGTCAACAATTCATATGAAAAACTTAACGTAGTTTATGTAAGCATTCAATCTCAAGTGAGTGTCCTTGCCTCGGTTCTAGCACATCGTAAGCACATTTTCTAACTCGTTTGCTCGAAGTACTCTTGATCATTTGTGTGTGTTATATTCAAGCCTATTCAGAAAGTGCTTTGTACAGTTAACTTAGACTACTTTGATTTCAATGCAAGGACTTGCACGTGGATTGCCACCAGCAAAGCCTACTTAAATCTATATGCACTGGTCACTGGCATCACAAGCCATTTTGGACACATCCAAGCCGTGGTATTTCTCAACTAGTGTAGGATGAGGACTGGCACACACCGCGTTAGTCTCTTGAAATACTCATGCACTTACGTACCCCGGGTGGCCGAGTCCGCACCCAGGCAGCCCGTAAGCCATGACTTGATCCCGCCTAGGCCGGCCACGATCCTCCCTTTGATCATGCCGCGGAATCTCTGTATTACCCGTGCACGGGTCCGTCCATGACCATTTCGTATTTTATCGTCATAGGCTAACCCTTAGCCATAATGCATTATCGACCAGGTTGGCGTCCGTGCTGCGCAGGTAGCGAGCCCCGTTGCACGTGCCTGTCACACCTGTCGCTAACCATTCCTTTCCTTCTTATCTTTTATTCATTCTTTCATTTCTTTCTTTTACTTGTCCATTCGTTCATTGGTTCATTTTTGTATTCATCCATTCGTTGATTCATTCATTCACTCGTTTATCGTTCATTCTTTCATTTATACATTATGCAACTTCCCGTACGAGATTCGTCTCGGCGACCCATCGGTCCCATAGTCTTTCAATGTTGCTAAACTCTACTCGGAACGACTATGTTGATAGTCTTCCCGTTTTATTGTTGTAAACCATTCATTGTTTCATTGTTGAACGCATAAGGGACTTGAACGTAAGCTTGTGCCTTAGCACGAGCGTGGAGCACGGTGCGAGAGTTCTCGTATTTTTCATGTTCCTTTCCATATTCTATACAAGCATACAGGATGGGATTAATCCCTTAGCTAGGTGCGTTGGGTCTTTTATTAGCATGCGCGGTGTTATCGCCTAGCGATTTCAGTGATAGTGTCCGTATTGTTATGTGTCTAGGCTAAGCAAAGACGGGTTCATCGCAGCCACCCACCTTAGTGATGTTCGCATCGGCCGAGCGACACTCCGAGTGCGCCTTTAAAAGTCTAAGTCTGGATTTATCTTGACGGGCCAATGTAAGCCTTGCATCGATTCTTCATCAGGTCGATGCCAACTCTTCGGTCGACGGCTCGTTTGAGTCGTTGCACTTGCCGTTTGAATCGGCGTTCCGCTAGGGCGGAGCGGGTCATTACATAATACACCACTCAAACAAGTATCATCCTCGAGACTTCCTGAGTGCAGGTCATCCTACCATTCCTTAACTCGCGTCGTCGTGTTTCTTAGGCAATACCTATTGAACGGTTCTATCGTCCTATGGCACCGAACTATACTCGATACCTTTCCAAGTTCTGTGTCGCATACGTTTGGTCAATTTTTATTGAGTAACTTTTCATTCATTTTAGAGTTGATGGCACTTATTCAATTCAATGTTTCTTCTTCGACTTGGTTTCTACTTCGACGTATCATAGGACTGAAACGGTCGCACGAGGTACGTTATAGTTCCTCAAATGTGAGAGACGTAAGCTGAGGCAAACTCACTCATTTGTTCATGCGCATCTCAACACCCACTTGCAGCTGCATTCGAGTTCATCATATCGCTAAGTTTGGATCGTGTACGCATTCAAGGCATCCCCCGAATACGTACATTTCAACCAAGCTTAGCGACTAGCAAAGTCGGACAAGCTACTCGTGATAGTTTCGATTTGCCGATCGTTTTGCTAACTTTGATTTAAAACCGAACTCATGTGTGTATCATATATCATTTTTCTCGGTCCTCGAGATGATTCAATTCGCTTCCCAAGCGCTCTTGTCAACGAAATCAATACGATTTTTCTAAGCGGGGTCGACCAAGTCTAAGTAATTTCTGTCCAATTCCAGATCAAGTATCGCACTATCACCGAGTACGTCTTCCAATCAAGGATTCAATTTGTTATCCCAACTTTACTTGCGCATCATCCATTTCTATCATTCACTTCGTTTGGGACCAATCTCACCGTCGTTCACGTACACTCACAGTTCCCCGTCCTACTCTAAGTCTTGTTTCCCCAAGTCTATCGTCCGTCCAGACGATACTGTAAATGCCATCGCACAGGTTCAATCACTCGGCATAGGGTCGTCCGCCTATCCGCTAGGTCAGCTCACAAGGTCATAGTTACATGTCAGGTCCGTGGCTCGTCGTGCAAGGTTATTGTACGACGCTCGCCCCAAATCCTATGGTCAAACCATTTGTTCGCTTGTACGGGAGTTTCTACCCAATTTTGTTTCACTCAAATTTCTAAACATCGAGCATGATCATCTAATTCGCATCAAGACTTACGTTGCACATATTCAATTCCGTTCAATCACCAATTCTAATAAATTCATGTATTCGATCACGAGGTCATCCAGCTCGATAATACATTGCGCCTCAATCTCACGCGAGTCCGATTATCCACGGTGGTTCATGAATCACCATGCAATGCTCCCGCGGAATAATCATTCTCATCGGGGCGTAACTCTTGTTTGAGTTTTAGACTATGTTTGCTGTTTTAATCTCAGAATTTACCTCATTTCAGTATATATATAGATAGTTTCTTGATTGTATATATTGTATATAATAGTATATTAATTTGGGATATCATGATTATGTTTGCTGTTTTAATCTCAGAATTTACCTCATTTCAGTAAGCACCAGTACATACACACGCACACATCACTTTTTTAGATTTGGGTTTTGTTTTATTGTATATACACATGTGTGTATATACCTATATGTATATATATTTAAGCTTGTTATTCTCTTAGATTAGATTGCAGTTGTGTATATGACTATAGGAGCCCTAGGACAGATTTGATTTGTCATTTCGAGCTTAGTTTAGTCGAATTGGCCGACAAGTTGACCAAATTGACAAAAGTCAACTTTGGGTCAAACTTGATCCAAATTGACTCAAACGAACTCCGAATGACCTAAATTTTGTGTATGACCTAGAAATTAGTAGACGGACTAGTTGACCCAGGTTTGACCAGGTTTTACCAGTGTTGACCAAGTTTGACCAGAGTTGACCGAGGGTTGACTTTGACCAAAATGGACCTAGAAGCATGTAGTCTTGCATTAGCTATTTCTCTTGATATTGTAGACTTGGTTGTGACATGTGTGTATTTTAAATAGGTTTACATTGCCCCAGTTTAGTTACACCTCATCATCAGCAGTTCGATTTACCAGGCGAGTACATTCTCTGATCTTTTCATACTTCTTTGGATATGTTCTCTTGTTATAGACTAGTATACTTAATGCTGACACGATGTTCACACGGATTAGTACTCATGGATCTTTTCATGTGATGTTATCCTCTCGGATACATCGAGGTATGTCATATTCATGTACTTTATCATAGCCATCATGTACTCCATATATTCATATTTATCCATGTGCACTCATATGTTATTCATGTACACTCATGACCATATGTGCTCCATGTATACAGTAGTTGTTATTCATGTGCAATAACATAAATGCATTGATCCTTGTGTATTGATTGGGGCAGGGAGAGTGTAGTTGGTTATGTGATCATTATCCCCAGTAGTTGTTATCCATGTGCACTCCTTAGCTGTATCCATGTACAACCCAAGCCGTTTACATAACCAATTCATGCTCTAAATACGTAGAAGGTTACATTTCTCTATTTATCATATATTATATCTCATTTTTTAGTCTCTCTCTTTTGTGACTTTCCTTTACAGCGATTCATGTATAGTTTTCTATAGCTTGCTTATATGTCCATTCCTGCTATGAATTGTTGTGAGAGATATGTGCTCGTTCTGTCCTGATGGGCATGTTAAAATTTTTTCAGGTATTGATGAGGAGTACTGCCCTACTTATTATGGCATTGACTTAGATGACACTGGCGACGTGGACCCTCAGGAGGATCCCACAGTCGCTGAGGACTTGCCTATAGTCTAGCTGAGACTTAGTACTTTATTTGTATTTCTGTTTGAGACCTTATGAGTTGTACTTGAGTTTTATTCTGGTGGTTTACACCTAGACTTTTTATCTGTGACTCTCTTGAGATTCATTCTTCTATTCCATCTTAGTATTGTGATTGAGTTACTTATTATTTACTCTCCATTCAGAGGTTATTTTAGACTGTATTAGATATTGTGACTCAGGACAGCGTCTACTGCCGACACTGCGCGGCGTAGGCTGGGCGTTCGTTACTTTTCGTGCCCTTACACTGGTGCGGGTCGTGACATGGTTTAGGTGCATTATTAATTATGTTAAAAGTTATGTACTAGGATCATCTGGGATCTTTATGCGTCTGTATTATGATCAGAAGATTGATCGTATTGAATGCATAAGAGAATTATGTTACCAAACGAAAAGAAAAAAAGGAAAAATATTTAGTTGGACAATCTGGGATCTGATATGCGTCTGTAGTATGATCAAAAGATTGATCATATTGAATGCATAAGAGAAGTATGATACCCCATAAAAAGAATGAAAAGGAAAAATGTTTAGTTGGAAAATGCCAAGCCAGTTTTATGTGGTATCTTAAAAATAACTATCACAATGCCAAGCTTTAGTTGGAAAATGAGGGAAAATAAGACCATCCCAATAGATATAGGGGTTTAGGGTCATGAACTAGACATTGATTCAATAGTCTATTTTAGCCACACACTACTGATAACTAAGCTCTATCAGTAGGTAGTACAAATAACAATCAACATCCTATTTCAATCTCAAGTACAATTTT
This sequence comes from Iris pallida, assembly GCA_029216955.1. Lineage (NCBI taxonomy): Eukaryota > Viridiplantae > Streptophyta > Magnoliopsida > Asparagales > Iridaceae > Iris > Iris pallida. The sequence goes on along the minus strand of JANAVB010034418.1, from coordinate 8,052,512 downwards.
TGCTTACATGAATACAAGTTGGAAAGTATTACCAGTACTACTTTGTGCTTAACCTGATAAGATATCTTCTCATTTTTTATTTGATGGAAAAAATAACATTCAATGATGCACATTTTGAAATTGAATTTGCCAACAGGTTTGTCATAATGGCAACGAGTTAAGACCATCGTCTAAGAAAATTGTCTGACTTGCTCCCAGGAAGGTCTTTTGATCTAGAAAATTGTGGCTATGCAAGATTTGTTGGCATAATTTTTTATTTGTTTTCCCAACCATCTGTAAAGCAAACATTATACTAAATCCTTTGTATTAAAATATAAAGTTGTTGTGTAACTTGTTGATTTATTTTGTTTTAGAAGGTAACAATGACTTCTTTGCATCAAAATTTTGAGTTACTATTGGAGTTGTACACTTGTTCGTCTGTCTGAATGGAGTTTTAGTTTTCAGTTTGCAGTAGCAAATTAATTTTCTTGCCTTGTTTGTTACTTATTGGTGCAAAATTTTGGTCCACTGTGTTGAAATTAGTTCACTTCTCACTTTTTTCCTTATCTACTCCAATCTGAAATTTCTATATCTATAGGACTCTTCCTGTTAGTTTCATAAAAATTGAGGAGTCTACTGTGGAAGAGGCAACCATGGAAACCTTAGAGTAAGCATATTCTGAAGTGGAAGTACTTTTGCCAATTGCTCAACTAGATATTATCTTATTTGCTAAGTAAGTAAACATCCTCCATTGTTATTATTCTTCCATTAAAGGTACCATGAGACTGAGGTGGCATGTTCACATGTTTTTCCATATTTTATGTTGGACAGACTTGCATTATTTTTCGAACAAAATGAAGAAACCCTTTTTCGCCGGACTAGTATCACTAGAATGCTCACTTTTTGGTTAAGATGAAATACCATTTGATTATCTAGTATTTTAGTTAGTTATTGTTACCATGAGAATGGTACTTGAAGTTTCAATCCTTATTTGGTTTTGTTTATTTTACATATCTTTTTCTTTATTTTTCCCCCTAAAATTTCTATTGATAGCTTAGAATGCATGGACTTTCCTAATTAGTATTAATATTGTTACTATTCTCATGAACGATCATCTTACACTATAATGAGGCTTTAAAATGGTCAAAAGTGAGCCGTCTAAGCCGTCATTATATCACGGTCTACTTTTAAAAAAAAATTATGTAAAAAATTGTTGAAAAAAGTTAAAATTTGTTAACATAGTGAATCAATCTCAACCTAACAGAAAAAATACCTCACACCTTATCCACAATAGTTAGAAGAGATATTTAACTATAATTGGATAATATTCTTTTATGTATTATTATACGTGCAAAGCACGTGCATTTACTAGTAGTATATTATACACGACATTTGTACTTATTTTTTTTTTCTGTCATTTAACAAGGCTAACTGCAATTGATTTTATGATATCTAATACTACATATCCTTTGTGATTTGTGATATCTTTAGCTAATACTCATGGTTTTACTTATGTTCATATTTGATGAATTAAAGTCCAATTTCTATTCTATTTCTGAGATTGAAAATCAATTACTTATGCATCATCATGAATCAACTTGATTTCTTGTGACATTCTTCGCTGTTGTAAAATTGAAGAGAAACTGGAGATATTTTGATTGTTCAATGATTCCTGATGATTACTGCTCACTGTAAGGGGAGGATAATTGTTTCACAACAGAGTAAATATGGTGCACTTTTGTTTTAATTAAATTGACATTCTTGGTCATTTAGGAAGCATTATCTTTTTTACTGATAGACAATATTATGGTCTGCTCATTTCCAATGTTCCCTATTCATGCTTATGGTTTTCTTAATTGTAATATTTAATACACAACCTTCACCATCAAGGAACAATCTCATACTCAGGACAAGGCTAATGTTTTTCAGAAGTTTGTTTCTCAGCAAATGTTTTTCAGAAGTTTGTTTCTTAGCAATTAAAACTACATGATTATTACACGTCAATGATTTCATATGCAAGTGTTTGGTGGCATTTTTTAGTTTCTTTGGTTTATTTTGGATTGATGGTCATTATCACAGTGTTATATCTAAATAGTCTAGACACTAACATGTGTCAGGCTCAAAGAAGATATTGGTGTTTTGAGTGCCTGTGTAATGAAAAAAGGAGTCCACTTGCTGTAACTTGGGTAAAGAGATGATTACTGACATATTATAATAGTAAAATATAGATATGTCCAGGGATCTGATATTTTTCTTATATTTGGTAGTTTAGTTGCATATGTATCAAAATTTGGATATGATATGGTCTTTATTATAAATAAAAAATGGAAATGGTAGAGATTTTCTGGTTCATTATTTTGAGTTGTTTGTTTGGTTCATTGTTTTGAGCTGTTTGTTGGCACCAAAACTGAATTATATAGACTCGTATTCTCCAATTTCTTGAACATAGTAGATTTTGGTTATCTTAGCTTTTAACTTACAAATTGTTTCATAATATTGTATGCAGGTGCTGCTAGCTAGTTGTCGTCGTTCAGATCTCCTTCATTAGTTTCGAGAATAATTTTTGGCATCATCTTTTAGAGAAGTAAAATTTGTAAACATATTATCTTTTGTGATTGAGCTACATTTTATTATATGTAACTTTTAATTTATTTATACTTTCAATGACATTTTAACAATTAACGTTTGTGATATATGTGTTATTAGTTGTTTTGCATTAAGTTGACAGTTTTGATTAATTTAGTGGACCTCTTGGATGTTGTTCAGGGAATGTGTGGAATGCACCATTTATTGTGTTTAATGGTAATTTCATGAATAATCATATTTGTGGTTCAAACTAAATTTTTTTTGTGAAATTCAAAATTTAAAAAATGCATATGAACGTTAATAACGTGTTTCATAACTAGCCACATGAATATTGCAAATAATGTTTAAATTACATTTAGGAACGAACATAAAACATTTCAAACTAATATTTAGAAACAACTCAAAGGTGTTCCAAACAAATAAATTAGAACACATTATATGTGTAGCAAAATCTAATTTTAGGAACATTTTAAAGTCGTTCCAAAACTATTTTAGAAACATATTATATGTGTTTCAAAATCTAATATAGGAACATTTAATAAACTTTCCAAATGAAAATAGGAACGCATTATAACCGTTCCAATAATTGAAATGCCACTTTCTATAGCGTTCAACACATGTTACTGTAGGCCGTATTTGCTGTAGTGGCCAAATGTTCCTAAAATTATTAGGTACATAAAAAGTATTCCTAAATGCCCATTTTGGTGTAGTGAATTAATGGGACAACTATTGGTGTCAATCAACATTCACCATTGGGATATTAAAATTGATCATTGATGCAAACATAAATTAACTCTTACTTTGAATACACCGTTGGAAGTATCTTCTATCTCTTTTAAGCTTAGTTAATTAGATACAAGGGATCTAATTAACTTTAATTACTAAATAATCTAACACAAGCGCTGAAGATTTAATCTAGCAATTTCATAAAGAACTAAGAGAACGATAAAGCAAACAACACAAGCACATGCAGTTGCATTTAATTTTGTTAAAAAAATTCTTCGAAGATCTAATAAAATGAAGGAGTTCATTAAATCTTGGTTGCTTCACAGATTAGAAAAATCAAACCATTACGGATTTGATATCTAATTTAGTGGTCGATCAAAATGAATAATAAACTAGTAGGCCTCATATTAATTAAACAAAACAACCATAAAATTGGGCATATAAAAATGTTCTATATTCAAAGTATAAATCAAACATTAAAAACAATTTAGATTCTTCGACCAACAAAATTTTTAGCCGTGCATGTTCATCAGAAATTCAAAGAAAAGTTGGAGAAGAAGAAGAGGAAGATTTATGTGTTGTTCCACTTTTTCTCATGATCTTTACCTCTTTTATACACTCTAGTTTGTTGTTTGAAGCCCACAATATCTCCATATAAAACATCTAATAGTTCAACTTCTCAAATAACAAAACAAAGTCATAGAACCAGTAGGAAAATAGTTATTTTAGCTCTATTTTTGTTCATAGTACTTTTGAATCAACTTCAAGCCTGATTTCGTCCATTATACAACATGAATCTCAAAATACAAAAGTTGTAGATCTTAGCTTTCTAAATATTTTTGAAAAACCTCCATTGAATTTTGGATGAAAGAGTAATGCCCATTTTTCTAAAGGTGTGAAAAATGTCCAAAATTGCTATTTAGGTCCATTTTGCACTTAGTGTCACCAATTGTATCCTAAACTAAAATAGAAGAATAATAAGTACCTTTAGTCATGAAATGAGCATAAAATGGTAAACATTAAGGGATAAAAATATATCATTTTATGTTCTCATCAAATACCCCTACACTTAATTTTGTTCGTCCTCGGACAAAACTCTAATTTACTTTTTCCAAAATGAAAATTAAGTTGTAAGGCCATAAATAAAGAATAACCAAGCTCTTCAAAATTCATAATTTAGCATGAAATATATTCTTAGACAACTAATATATTATATTTTCATTTGAAGATAGAGTAAACTAAATTGTCACGGAAATAAACACTCAACTCTCATGTATTTGAAGGGTATGTGTTTTGTTCAAATTCCAAAAAAATAGTCTACCATAGGCTTGCATATCTTCTCATTCTCCAACACTGGGATTAAATGCATAACCAAATCATAAGGACTTTTTGTGGCCTGTAATGGGGCTTAGAATCAGGGCAAGATATTTTTGGGATTGTAGTGAAAGGGCATCAAAAATACGGAGCAAAAACGATTTAACTCAAGCTCGAATGTATAAAACATGTAAAACCAATCACCCTATTCAGCAGCTTCTTCAATTTGACTTTAAAGCATTCAACATACCCCTTTATTGGAATTTTAGCAGGAATTATGAACATGTATATCAAAAGTAATTTCCTTCATCACTTTTTTCTTCATTACTTATTCTTTTCTTTTATTCCCTTTTTTTCCTTCTTTTTTTATTATTTTATTTTTCTTAATTCTTTTTTTTTTGGAATCATGAAGGAACTTAAGAATTTGAGAATGAAAATATGTAACCAAACTAGAAATACAGATACCCCCACACTTATTTCTTATACACCTGTACATATCATAATGTTCCACTAGATTTGACTTGGTTAAATTTTTTTTCAGGTTTAATGCTTGAAATGTGGGTTCACCAAATTAGAAGCAATAAGGCTCAAAGGGTTTCATAATAGAAAAATTAATTATAAGATAGGCTATTTGGCTATGTAGCTTATAACAAAGAGGGCCTTAATTATGTTTATGTATGCATGTGTCGATGTGACCTCAAAGAGAATCAAAGCAAGTTCTAGATAATCAAATCTATGGAAGAATATCTCTCATCAAAGAAAATAGTGAGACTGATGTGTCAGTCTAAAGGTTCAAACTCTCACAAGCTTTTGTCTACCAAATTTAGTCAATGCCATCCTTAAGGAAATAACTCGACTAATTAATTCTAAGTTGAAAAATAATACATATTCAATCATGTGATGAATTTTTCAAACATAGTTAAATCTTTCTCATGACATATTCAACCAAAAATCATTGAAACCAAAAAAAATAATAAAAACTTTTTTGAGAGAAAAAATCAAAAAAAAACTAAAACTACTTAAAATATTTTGAGAGAAAAAAATCAAAAAACTTTTTGTTAAATATGTCGTTGGCTCGAATCTATGCATACTTCACGTAACTAGGCAGGCGTTTCAAGTCAAGAATGAGGGCCTGCAAAATAGAGGGTAAAGGCCTATTGTTAGAAATTGGTAATGGATTATAAGGAACGGTAATACCTGACTATTGTCTTTTTGATGCTACAATAGTTTCCTGTAACTTAGCACTCAAGACTAACTCCCCATTCTTTTTCTCAATTTTCACTAATGGCAACTTCCAATCTATCTTTGCCATCAAGTTCAAAAATGCTACGTCCAATAGGTACTATGTCACCATTAGGAATGTTCGTGTCTGCAACGATGTTTTTCTCTTCTTCATGTTTTGACATTTAGGTTCTTTCTTTACTAGGATGTCTACCTCTTTATCACTTCTCAAAATGATTGTACTTGCATTTTTTAGAATTACTATCATTTAAGATGATAATTTTTCTGAACTTATTGCCTCCAACTTATTAATTGTTGCAGCCATTTCTCTTGTCTCTAATTGAAATTACAAGGTATTAGTGGCAAAAGACTAAACAATATCTTCTAAAGACATACCAGAATTAGAAGTTTGACCCGATTGTTGTTCATAGGGATATGGTTGCTTGTACTGCTAGTAACTTGGACCATTTTGATTGGCGGACTGATTTGATTGGGGATTCTCGTAGTCAAATTTGGGATGACCTCCCCATCCTAGGTTGTAGGTATTTGAATAGAGATTTATTTGTGATTGTCCAAAAAAAACCACATGCAGCATCCACTTTTTCACTGGGCTCCTCTTGAAAAGTTGGACACATATTAGTTGGATGCCTTGCTACTAAACAAATTCCACAAGCTATTACTGTTTGCATGTTACCTACAACCATCTGATGAACAAGAGAAGTTAAACTAGTAGTTTTTTGTTCAAGAGAAAAAAGATTTAACACATTAGCTTGCCTAGATGGAAGATCCAGCCAAGTACCAAATTGTTGACAATTGATCGCTATTTCTAGTTAATTTTTTGTTTTTTCTAATAAACAAAAAATTAATTCATTAGGAGAATAGAAAGCACAAAGAAATAACTAAAATTACTCCCCAACAACAGTGCCAAAATTTGGTGTATTGTCAGAGACACCCAAGAATAAAACATTTACACTTAAAACTATCTGTAATAGTGAGGGTAAGGATCGATCCCACGGAGAGCAATTAATGTACTTTTTACAATATGAACAAGGATAGGGGGAAAGAGTTTTGAATATGATAAAAGAAAATTTAAGAGCTAAAAACAATTAAAGTATTAAAATCAATTAAAGGGACAATTGTTCGTCTCAGTCAACATCTACAGTTGAGATAAATTAACTCATACTTTGATTATTCACCATTGGAAGTATATTCCTATCTCTCTTATGCTTAGTTAATTAGATACAAGTGACCTAATTAACTTTAATTACTAAATAATCTAAGAGAAGCGTTAAAGATTTAATCTAGCAATTTCTTAAAGAACTATGACATCAATAAAGCAAAACAACGCAAGCACAAGCATTTGCATTTAATTTTGTCAAAAGTTTTTCTCCTAAGATCTAGTAAAATAAGGCAGTTCATTAAATCATGGCTACTTCATAAATTAGAAAAATTAAACAATATTAGATTTGATATCTAATTTAGCAGTAGATCGAAATGAATAATAAACTAGTAGGTCTCCTAGTAATTTAACAAAACAACGATGAAAGTGGGCATAAAAAACGTTCAATATTTAATGAATAAATAAAACATATAAAAATAATTTATATCTGATAAGTTTATTGATTCCAAGACTTCTATTCCTTTGACCAACAAGACTTTTAGCTGCACATATTCATCAAAACTTCAAATGAAAAGTTGGAGAATAAGAAGAAGAGTTGTATGTTGTTACACTATTCTTCATGATTTATACCCCTTTTATACACTCTAAATTAGTTGTCTGAAGTCTACAATATCTTCCCAAAAATCCTCTAATAGTTACAACTTCTCAAATAATAAAACAAAGTCATAGAATAAGTAGGAAAAATAGTTATTTTAGCTCATATTTTCGTCCACGACATCTTTGACTCAAATTTAAGCCTGATTTCTGTCATACCCCATTCCGCAGAACCGATCGTCCTCACTAGCGGGTGATGCCGTGCGAGCCAAGGTTGCGCTTATGCATGGCAGGTTCCATAGCGGTCAATTATAGTAGCTTGCGATGAAAATTTGAATAACACAAAGACATGTACAAAATAATACTCTTTATTGATATTCAGAATAAGACTACAAGGGCACAAATCTAAGATTACAAGTCACTCAAGCTCATTTTCTCTCTGAATAAAAATACTCAGCTCTCTCTTCTCTCAATTACGATCGCTCATGTCCGAAGGCTAACAGCTTTTCGGGTGCTTCAGAAGGCGATGTATACACATTACATCCCGTATAGGTGAAGAGTTCAATGCGACCGCATGCATCAAAATGCCAAGAAACTCCATGCCTCAGTGGGTCCAAGCGAGCTCGGCCTCATGCGAGCAGGTACCTGTCACTTGCATATGAAAACTGGTGGCTTGTCAGAACACAACCATACTGGTAAGTGTGCCCCTCGCCCACCCATACAAAACCAACGTGTTCATTTAGTGAGTGCAACTATTTTTTTGATTGTCGTTTCTATTCTTGCTTTAGGATCAATTTGATTACATTAACTCCTGGCCTATTCGTGTTGCAACCAACGTGATCGTAATATCAATTTCCTTTAGACCATGCTATCAAACCCAGTTGTTCAAACATCATGGTCATGCCATAAGATCCATTTGTGTGACAACATCGAGGCCATGCCTTACAACACAGTGTAACCCATTCATACTTGTCTTACGGTCTTTCACATTTTAACATACAACCATATGCATTACATTCATGATTTTTATATCTTCCATGTAAAATTTCTCAAAATCTAGTACATTATCACTCCGATAAAAAGTTTTCATCTAGTCAGGAACATCACGATTCATCAAATCGCTTTTATCCTGAAGTGATCCTCGGGCTCTACTTGTTATTATCCTTTAAGTTGCCACTCTTAGTTTGATTAGTAAATGTAAATAATCTAAAAATCCAATTGTGGCTTCCTCTAAGTTGTATTCTTACTCTCTTCAATCATTATGCTCGATGAGCCTTCTATATTTTCCTAATCTACCCATGTGAATCATGTAAATTTATATTCAAGACTCTATTTAGCTGTAAGCCAAACATAATATGACTTGATCTAATGGTTCTACAGTCTTTCGTGAGGGTTAAGTCCTCTAATGCACTCTCTTCTAACTTTTAATTTAGGAAAATATCTATAAGTTCTACCATCCTTAGCTACTTATTTGGTCTCGTCAAACATGGCTTCCTATATTCTCTAAGTTAGAATTTCTACAGTAGAAGATGCACTCTAACCTACTCGATCCATCTATTATTGGTGTCTATCTCAACCCCTCTCGTCCTTAAATAGTTACTTGTCACGACCCGCTACCCAAATTGTTGGGCCAGGCCGAGTCATGCCCAGCCTACGTTGAGGTAAAATGTAGTAAGCTGTTCTAAACACAACAGGATAAGACTAAATGTGCTAACAGTTCTATAAGTGAAGAAGAATCATAAATGCTCCAAACACAAAAGTCGTCGTATATAGTAAAATGTCCAAGTACAAGTGAACTGAAAAGTAAAACTGGATACATGTCTAGTTACAAAAAGATATAGTCTAATACATGTCTACTCTCAAAGTCTAAGTAAACAAAAGACAACTAGGCGAGGTTCCTCGCAGGAACATCCTCGTAAAGCAGAGCCGAGTCCTCGGCAGTAACCCCATAATATGTGTCGCAGAGTAACTCCTCCTCAGTAAGGACACCTACAACGTTATCCTGTCAGGACGGGAGCAAGTACTGAATCTAGCAAACTAGCATATGAAATATGGAAATGAACATAAGAGGAATAACTAGAAACATGGCATCACACAATCTATCATGGCAAGGACACATATGTCATAGAGACAGATGTGTATGTAATGTTTAAACTGTAGCAAGTACGTGATCGGTCAATAGATGTACAAAGTGCTGGGGCACATGTAAATGAAATATACATGCGTACAACTGTAAAGGCGGTAGATGTACATATGCACAAATACAGCTTTGAGATAAAGGCCTACGGCGCAGTAACATATAAAATAAAACTTTGCTCGGTACGGTAGAGGGGGTATGATCACGTACACTACTATCAGTTTCCCCATAACCCATATTCTATCATGTGAGAGATACATAAAGACAGTTCTAAGCATGGTAGTAACTGGAAGTACAACATGTAGAGATTCTAACTTGATACCCCAAGGATCAGCATTTAACATGGTGGGGTTTGCAGTTCATTTATGTGACAATATGTAAAGTTCGTAGAAAGTACTTGCCTCTAGCAAAGCAAAACAAAACAAGCTGCGATAAAAGTGCTATGGATGCCCGGTAACTCGTCACTGTAGAAGTAAATACAATAACTTAGTTTTTACACTAAGCTAAAACACTAGGACACTAATTGGTGCAACACGACTTGTGACTGGGCACCTAGCCAAAAATAATGACTTTGGCATAGAAGACCAATGTGGGGTGACACACTACTTTAACTAACTTTCTAGGGTCTTTACACTAGTGAGGGGTGGGGTTCAACACGGCTAAAACTCAAAATAACCCAAAAAGCTACAAGTCATAATTAATCAATAAATAAATCAAAAGACCATTGTGTTCTAACAATTTTAGAGATAGACAAAAAGCCTAGTTTTGTTTAAAGTAAAGTACCAAAGTGATCCTTGTTAATCATAGAAATTTATTATAATTTTTCTGGAATTTATTAACCAGTACAAATATTTTATAAAAATCAGTTTTCCTAAGTATACATAAAATGAGTTTTGGTTTCATATGCCAAACTAGTGGCAAAATAGTAAATTAAATACTACAAAATTATACTAAATTAGCTAACTTAACATAGTATCTAAATACTATTTTTCCTGAATTTTAACAATACTTTAAGTATTTTTAGAAAATCAAAAATAGTACTACACACAATTGAAATTAAATAATTAATTATCTGCGTATTTTGTCCATGTATATAATTTGAACTAAAGTTCAAATACAGGACCCAAGGCCATGAATCAAGTCCAGTATGACTTGTACAGGTCTTAAATGTGTAAAAACACATTTGAGCCCAAAAACCCATGCTAGGCCTGGACACCAAATGGTTGCAGTAATTTAAATATACAGAAAATACAAAGTGGTAGAAATAAATATTAATATTTTATCCATGTGAAAACTTACAAAATAGTCATAAATATGACAAGTAATATCTACACATATTTAAAATATACATATGTAAATATTACATAAATTACTTAGGCTAAAATAATTATGCATATATATATATATACAAATAACATATATGTATATATATAAAAGATACATATATATATACATAAAAAATAATATATAATATATATACACAAATATAATAAAATAGAGTACTAAATAGAAAATATACATATGTATATACATAAAACAGTATGTGTAATAATACATATATATACAAATATAAGTATATACATATATATATAAATATACATATATATATAAATCAAAAGAAAAGGAAAAGGAAAAAGAAAAGAAAAAGAAACAACAGCAGCACAGCTGGAACCCGAGCTGCTGCGCGCGGGGGGGGGGGGGGAGGGGGTTTAGAATAGGACGGGCTGGCCAGGGGGTCAGCCCATCAGTTGTGTTAGGATTAGGGTCCTTGTTTATTTTATTTCTGTTTAGGTTAGTTTTATATAAAAAAAATATAGTTTCGGTCATGTGTCAAGATAGTTTAGGACACAGGTAACAACGTGTCCGTGCTACGCACGACACGTACGAACACAAAAACTCATGTCCACACACTGGACCAGTGTCCCCGTGTCCTTGCGAACCACATATGTGGATTCGGGACAAGGACGACACGAAGTGGGCTTTGTTACTCACGTGTCCGGTCGATCGGGGGGTTTTTGAAGGAGCTCGACGGTGACTGAGGCATTGTGGCGATGGCGCTCCGGTGGCGCTGGGCGCGGCTCAGCGCGACGTGCCTGATGGTGGTGGTTGCGGGCTGTGAGGGTCGACGGTAAGGCGGAGCGAGGGAGACGATCGGAGTTAGGGTTCCGATTAGGGTTTCGGGGAAGAACGGGACGGCGGTTGGCTGAGATGGGTTGGGGTGGTGGTGGTTTGGTCGGGGGGCTGCGGGGGTTTAAATAGAGGGGTTAGGGCGGTCGTAGGTCGGTCGGGCAGCCGGAAACGGCAGGGGCTGCCCGTCGACGTGGCAGTCGTCGGTCGGGGGGGGGGGGGGGTCAACGAGAGTAGGTGAGGAGAGAGAGAGTGGTCGGGGGGGTTCTAGAAGTTGCACTTAGGCCCTTAGGAATTAGGTTATTGCATAAAGGCTTTAACAGTGTATAAATGCAAAATAAAATTTGCATTTCTCAATTTCAAACAATTTACTAATTATAAACTGATATAAAAACATTTCAAAAATTGCAAAATGATATTAAAACTTTTTAGAAAATTACAGATCAATATTTTTGTATTAAAATTTCATTTAAAAATCATTTAAAAATCATTTAAAATTTCTAGAAAATTCCTAAAATTCATAATAAATATTTTTAAGGCTGAAAATGACATTAATAATTAATTTACACTAGTTTTATAATTTTTGAAAAACAGGGGCTTACAAGTCTTCCCTCCTTGAAAAATTTCGTCGTCGAAATTCACAAGGATCGAAGACCAGACAATATTCTAACATAGCAAGCAATGCAACAAAATGACTAAGGCTGCGATCGAAACTAACCTCTAAGGTATCAAGCGGGAACGGGTGGTTCCCTCGCAGCGGTTGGATCGAACAAGTAAGGGTATCTCTCCCTCATGTCCGACTCCCTCTTCCAAGTAGATTCACCTAGGGAGTGACGGCTCCAAGCTACTCGTACTAGGGGTATAACCTTGTTCCTCAGCCTCTTCTCTCTCCTGTCCAATATCTCCACTGGCTGCTCAGAAACTGTAAGGCTCGGTCCGACCTCCAACTCTGAGTGATCTAGCACATGACTGGGGTCTGGAACATATCTCCTCAGCTGAGATACGTGAAAGACGTTGTGAACTCCTGCTAGGTTGGGTGGAAGTGCAACCCTGTAAGCTACCTCTCCGATCCTGCCAAGTACCTCGAACGGCCCGATGTATCTGGGGCTCAGCTTCCCTCCTCGTCCGAACCGGATCGTCCCTCTGGTAGGTGATATCTTCACTAGCACCATATCACCGTCTGCGAACTCCATCGGTCTGTGACTAGCATCAGCCCAGTGTTTCTGTCTATCCTGAGCTACTCTGAGCCTGTCTCTGATCATCCCGACTTTCTTTGCTGCATCCATGATCATCTCTGGCCCAAGCATAACTCTGTCTCCAATATCATCCCAAAAGAGCGGTGTGCGGCATCGTCGTCCATAAAGCGCCTCGAAAGGAGACATACCAATACTGGCCTGGTAGCTGTTGTTGTATGAAAACTCTACCAAGTGCAGATGGCTCTCCCATGATCCTCCGAAGTCCAGCACGGAGGTCCTCAGCATATCCTCCAGTGTCTGTATCGTCCTCTCGGACTGGCCATCTGTCTGCGGGTGGTACGCCATACTGAACTTGAGCATACTGCCCAACTCCTCCTGTAAGCTCCTCCAGTAGTGGGATGTGAATCTGATGTCTCTGTCTGACACGATGCTCACTGGCACACCGTGTAGGCGAACTATCTGCTGCATGTATAGCTCTGCCAACTTTTCGGTAGAAAGCCCCACCTTGAAGGGTATGAAGTGCGCACACTTCGTCAGCCTGTCCACGATGACCCAGATGGCATCCTTCCCTCCTTGGGAACGAGGAAGCCCTGAAACGAAGTCCATCGTAATATGTTCCTACTTCCACTCGGGAATGGGTAACGGCTGCAACAAACCAGCCGGCCTCTGGCGCTCGGCCTTGACCTGCTGGCAAACTAGGCATCTCGAGATAAAATGTGATACATCCCTCTTCATCCCGTACCACCAAAGATGTTCCCGCAAGTCACGGTACATCTTGTTAGCACCAGGGTGAATAGAATATCTCGATCGGTGCACCTCCTGCAAAACTGCCTCTACCAGCTCTCCCTTCGGCACGCACAATCGGTTGCCATGCCTCAGGGATCCATCCCCTGCTATCGTGAAGTCATCCAGCAATCCAGCTAACGCCTGGGGTCGAAGTCTGCGAAGGCTCTCATCTGTAGACTGTGCCTCCCGGATCTTCTCTATCAAACCTGACTGAATGTCAAGCGCCATCATCTGTATCACTGATCCTGGTCGAACTAGCTCGATACCTAGCTTCTCCAGATCCTCCCGCAAATGCCGATCTATCATCAGATACCATGCCATCGGATGCCTGCTCAGCGCATCTGCCACCACATTTGCCTTTCCGGGGTGATACTGTAAATCGATATCGAAGTCCTTTATCAACTCCAACCATCGTCTTTGCCTCATGTTCAGCTCTTTCTGCGTGAACACATTCTTCAAGCTTTTATGGTCAGTAAAGATTTCCACACGCTCTCCGTATAAGTAATGTTTCCATAACTTGAGTGCAAAGATCACCGCAGCTAACTCGAGGTCATGGGTAGGATAATTCCTCTCATGAGTCCGCAATTGCCTAGATGCATAAGCAATCACTTTCCCATGCTGCTGTAGGACACATCCTAGCCCCTTCCCAGAAGCATCACTGTATATGGTAAAACCTCCAGAACCTGAAGGTAATGTCAGAACTGGAGCGGTCGTCATCCTCCTCTTCAGCTCCTCAAATGCTGTCTGGCAGTCCTCTGACCAAATGTACTCTGCATCCTTCCACGTCAGCTTCGTCATGGGTTCAGCTATCCTAGCAAAGTCCTGGACAAACTTTCTATAATAGTCTGCTAAACCCAGAAAGCTTCTGATCTCTGAAACTGACGTCGGAGCCTTCCACGTCTCAACTGCAGCAATCTTCCTGGGATCCACCGAGATTCCATCTCCAGTGACTACATGGCCGAGAAACTCCACTCGGTCTAAAAAGAACTCATACTTCGACAATTTGGCAAATAATCTCTCCTGCCTCAGAATCCCCAAAACTATCCGCAAGTGCTCTGCATGCTCCTCTGGCGTCTTCGAGTATATCAGGATGTCATCGATAAATACTACGACGAACTTATCCAGATACTGGTGAAATGTCTTATTCATCAAATTCATAAAGACAGCTGGCGCATTTGTGAGACCAAATGGCATCACCAGAAACTCGTACTGCCCGTACTTCGTGTTGAACGCCGTCTTCTGGATGTCTGCTGGCCTAACCTTCACCTGGTGGTACCCGGATCTCAAGTCTATCCTGGAAAACTCCTTCGCCCCGCTCAACTGGTCGAACAAATCATCTATCCTGGGCAGAGGATATTTGTTCTTAATGGTGATGGCATTCAAGGCCCGGTAGTCAATACATAACCGGACTGTACTATCCTTCTTAGGAACAAAAAGCACTGGTGCTCCCCATGGAGAAGCACTGGATCGAATGAAACCCTTTTTCAACAGGTCATCAATCTGCTCTTTCACCTCTACTGCCTCCTTGGGATTCACTCTATAGCGAGCCCGGGATACTGGTGATGAACCCGGCACTAAATCTATAGTGAACTCCACATCTCTGTCAGACGGAAGTCCTGGAAGATCCTTTGGGAATACATCCATAAACTTCGTAATGATAGTGTGTGGCGGTGCTGCGTCCCCGACTGTCGCACAACAGTTCGGCTCTAGGCTGATCTCCGGCCCTGTCCTCCTGACACTGAATGGTGCTGTGCCTGGGGGACTGAACAAAATACTACCCTCATGACAATCTATAGATGCATGGGCATAGCTAAGCCAGTCTATCCCTAATATGATATCATAACCGGGGAGTGGCATCACAAAGAATCGCCCCTCAAACTCTCTCCCGGCTATCATAATAGAGCATCTATAGCTAGCTCTAATAGGCACTGGTCCTCCTCCCGTCATTACTCTACTAATCTCCGCAGTAGGTGTAGATACTAAGTGATGTTCATGCATAAACTCTAATGATAGGAAGCTATGAGATGCACCAGAATCAAACAAGCATAGAGCTAGAAAAGTATGCAAATAAACATGACCTATAATGACGTCAGCTAAGTAATCTGGCTTCGAAACCTGCTCCGGCTTCGGCTCAAGGGCTAGGCTATAAACCTTTCCCTGAGGTCCCTTCTACTGCTGCAGATACTGACCAAACCTCTGCTGCTGAGTCGGGAGTGGTCCTCTAGGCTTCGCTGCTGGGCAGTTCTGAAGCTGATGGGTGGCAGACCCACAAGCCAAACACTGACCCAACCTCTTCCTGCAGACGGCGAAGTCATGACCTGGTCTTCCGCAGAAAGAACATATAGCTCCCTTCTGCTGCTGCTGCCGGGGTCCCGGGGCTCTAACTGGCGGGGTCTGATGATGTGTTGTAGGGGGACGATAAGTCTGCTGGGGTGGCGTCGGTGCTCTCTGCTGGAAAGCCTGACGCTTGGACGGTCCCTCATGGTGTACAGAAACCGTCCTCTTGCTAGACAGAAGACGCTCCTCAATGCTCCAGGCCAACTCTAGGCTCTGGTAGTAGTTAGTCGTACCGTTCGCCACTATAAGAATGCCAATGTCTGGAACTAGACCATGGCAAAACCTACGGGTCATCTCCTCTGGATCAGCAACCAGACTAGGAGCAAAACGGTTCAGGCGACTAAACTCTGCCGCATAGTCATCAACAGAACGGTTCCCCTGCTGGATGTTCTGGAATCGTAGCCCCATGGCTACTCTAGCAGTGGTCGAGAAGAATTTCTTCTTGAACTGGGTCTTGAACTGGTCCCAAGTGGCTCTCCCTCTCGCAAACAACGGCTCATTCCGAAACCAGACTCCTGCTAAGTCTATCAGCAGAAATCCCGCTGCCTCGACCTGGAGGTCATCCGGCATCCTAACTCCCAGAAGCTTCCTCTCTACCGAATCTAGCCCGTCATCTACTACTACTATGCCCTCAGTCCCTGAGAACTCCTTGGGATTCAGACCCATGAAGTCCTTGATCGTCCCCGCTCTCTGTCGTGGCTCTACATGTGGTGGGACCACGGGACGTCCCTCAGAACGCTCCATGCCCTGGCGGAGTAGGGTTGTCTGCTCCTGATGGGTTGTTAGGAACCCCTGAATCAGTGTGAGCAGCTGGTTCCCGTCGAGTGTGACGGAAGCCTGGGTAGGTATAGTGATAGGGGGTGGTGGAGGTATCGGGTCCTGCTGGACATGTGATGTGGAAGGTGGTTGTGGTATCTGGATCTGTGGAGTGGGAGAAAGTGGTAGGTGGAGGTGTATCAGTCAACTGGTCAGCTGACTGGATATGGAGGGCCCCATTCTCGGGGGTAACATACTGGGATGAACGAGTAAGCATGATCTAAAAAAATAAAATGGACTTACAAGGGTTTGTTTAAAGTAAGCAATCATATGCAAGGAAATCTAATTATAATAGCAAACATGTGATGTATTTTCTATGTTGCAATCCTAGCATTCCTTTAGGTGTTCTAAGCGTCTTTCCTAATGTTGTCTAATTACCTTAAGTTCCTAATTGCAGGAATGCTTGGTACAATAACGTAACCAAATAGTTTAGTCAGGACCAGCATGGGCCACCACTAAAAACATATCACGACCCGCTACCCAAATTGTTGGGCCAGGCCGAGTCATGCCCAGCCTACGTTGAGGTAAAACGTAGTAAGCTGTTCTAAAGACAACAGAATAAGACTAAATGTGCTAACAGTTCTATAAGTGAAGAAGAATCATAAATGCTCCAAACACAAAAGTCGTCGTATATAGTAAAATGTCCAAGTACAAGTGAACTGAAAAGTAAAACTGGATACATGTCCAGTTACAAAAAGATATAGTCTAATACATGTCTACTCTCAAAGTCTAAGTAAACAAAAGACAACTAGCGAGGTTCCTCGCAGGAACATCCTCGTAAAGTAGAGCCGGGTCCTCGGCAGTAACCCCATAATATGTGTCGCAGAGTAACTCTTCCTCAGTAAGGACACCTACAACGTTATCCTGTCAGGACAGAAGCAAGTACTGAATCTAGCAAACTAGCATATGAAACATGGAAATGAACATAAGAGGAATAACTGGAAACATGGCATCACACAATATATCATGGCAAGGATACATATGTCATAGAGACAGATGTGTATGTAATATTTAAAACTGTAGCAGGTACGTGATCGGTCAATAGATGTACAAAGTGCTGGGGCACATGTAAATGAAATGTACATACGTACAAGTGTAAAGGCGGGTAGATGTACATATGCACAAATACAGCTTTGAGATAAAGGCCTACGGCGCAGTAACATATAAAATAAAACTTTGCTCGGTACTGTAGAGGGGGTATGATCACGTACACTACTACCAGTTTCCCCATAACTCGTATTCTATCATGTGAGAGATACATAAAGACAGTTCTAAGCATGGTAGTAACTGGAAGTACAACATGTAGAGATTCTAACTTGCTACCCCAAGGATCAGCATTTAACATGGTGGGGTTTGCAGTTCATTTATGTGACAATATGTAAAGTTCGTAGAAAGTACTTGCCTCTAGCAAAGCAAAACAAAACAAGCTGCGATAAAAGTGCTATGGATGTCCGGTAACTCGTCACTGTAGAAGTAAATACAATAACTTAGTTTTTACACTAAGCTAAAATACTAGGACACTAATTGGTGAAACACGACTTATGACTGGGCACCTAGCCAAAAATGATGACTTTGGCATAGGAGACCAATGTGGGGTGACACACTACTTTAACTAACTTTCTAGGGTCTTTACACTAGTGAGGGGTGGGGTTCAACACGGCTAAAACTCAAAATAACCCAAAAAGCTACAAGTCGTAATTAATCAATAAATAAATCAAAAGACCATTGTGTTCTAACAATTTTAGAGATAGACAAAAAGCCTAGTTTTGTTTAAATACCAAAGTGATCCTTGTTAATCATAGAAATTTATTATAATTTTTTTGGAATTTATTAACCAGTACAAATATTTTATAAAAATCAGTTTTCCTAAGTATACAAAAAATGAGTTTTGGTTTCATATGCCAAACTAGTGGCAAAACAGTAAATTAAATACTACAAAATTATACTAAATTAGCTAACTTAACATAGTATCTAAATACTATTTTTCCAGAATTTTAACAATACCTTAAGTATTTTTAGAAAATCAAAAATAGTACAACACACAATTGAAATTAAATAATTAATTATCTGCGTATTTTGTCCATGTATATAATTTGAACTAAAGTTCAAATACAGGACCCAAGGCCATGAATCAAGTCCAACATGACTTGTACAGGTCTTGAATGTGTGAAAACATATTTGAGCCCAAAAACCCATGCTAGACCTAGACACCAAATGGTTGCAGTAATTTAAATATACAGAAAATACAAAGTGGTAGAAATAAATATTAATATTTTATCCATATGAAAACTTACAAAATAGTCATAAAATATGACAAGTAATATCTACATATATTTAAAATATACATATGTAAATATTACATAAATTACTTAGGCTAAAATAATTATGCATACATATATATATATATATATACACATAACATATATGTATATATATAAAAGATACATATATATACATAAGAAATAATATATAATATATATACACAATATAATAAAATAGAGTACTAAATAGAAAATATACATATGTATATACATAAAACAGTTTGTGTAATAATACATATATATATATATACAAATATAAGTATATACATATATATATATATAAATATACATATATATATAAATCAAAAGAAAGGAAAAGGAAAAAGAAAAGAAAAAGAAACAACAGCAGCACAGCTCGAACCCGAGCTGCTGTGCGTGGGGGGGGGGGTTAGAATAGGACGGGATGGCCAGGGGGTCAGCCCATCAGTTGTGTTAGGATTAGGGTCCTTGTTTATTTTATTTCTGTTTAGGTTAGTTTTATATATATAAAATATAGTTTCGGTCCTGTGTCCAGACAGTTTAGGACACAGGTAACAACGTGTCCGTGCTACGCACGACACGTACGAACACAAAAACTCGTGTCCACACTCTGGACCAGTGTCCCCGTGTCCTTGCGAACCACATATGTGGATTCGGGACACGGACGACACGAAGTGGGCTTTGTTACTCACGTGTCCGGTCGATCGGGGGTTTTCGAAGGAGCTCGACGGCGACTGAGGCGTTGTGGCGGTAGCACTGGGCGCGGCTCAGCGCGGTGCGCCTGATGGTGGTGGTTGCGGGCTGTGAGGGTCGACGGTGAGGCGGAGCGAGGGAGACGATCGGAGTTAGGGTTCCGATTAGGGTTTCGGCGAAGAACGGGGCGGCGGTTGGCTGAGATGGGGTGGGGTGGTGGTGGTTTGGTCGGGGGGCTGCGGGGGTTTAAATAGAGGGGTTAGGGCGGTCGTAGGTCGGTCGGGTAGCCGAAAACGGCGGGGGCTGCCCGTCGGCGTGGCAGTCGTCGGTCGGGGGGGCGGGGTCAACGAGAGTAGGTGAGGAGAGAGAGTGTGGTCGGGGGGGGGGGGGGGGTTTCTGGAAGTTGCACTTAGGCCCTTAGGAATTAGGTTATTGCATAAAGGCTTTAACAGTGTATAAATGCAAAATAAAATTTGTATTTCTCAATTTCAAACAATTCACTAATTACAAACTGATATAAAAAATATTTTAAAAAATTGCAAAATGATATTAAAACTTTTAGAAAATTACAGATCAATATTTTTGTATTAAAAATTCATTTAAAAATTATTTAAAATTTTTAGAAAATTCCTAAAAATCATAATAAATATTTTTAAGGCTGAAAATGACATTAATAATTTTTGAAAAATAGGGGCTTACATTACCCACTAAAATATTCTATCTATCTTACCCCTATCACACACTCATCAAGTACATATATTCTTTTTCTGAAACAAAAAAGACGTGAATTCGGCGCAAGGAGTTCAAGAGAGGTTTGTTCGATTACAAATACAAGGTCCAAGGGCGATAGTAGAAGTCAAAGGAATTTCAGTAGCAGTTGTGGATAGATATCCTAATACATTATCCTAGTGTAGGCTCGTCCGGTACAATAACGTAACCGAGACGATATGCTCTGACCTGTATTGGCTTCCACAAAAATATGTAATGCCCTAGTCCCAAAATACATAGGATTAGGAATGCTTATATGTGTCAGCTATGTATCAAGTAGACTCCAGCCCAGCTCGAATACATATAAACTATATAGTAACGACCAACTATCTATACTAATAAATAATATCTTTAAGTCTCAATTCACAGTAATACAGAATATGATAATGAATAATATATAACATAGTGTGTACTCTATGCAACATTTATTCTAATAGACTCAAAAGAAAAACTTGAGTCTATAAATACTAGGCTAACAAGGAGAATGTAAATAAATAGAGATGAATATATAACCGGAATAGATACCTGAAACAATAAATTGAAAACATCATGATCAGCAACCAACTCCACTCAATCGAATACCTGGAGAGATCACCAGGTCCTTAGGGGACATAATAAGGTACATAATATACATGCCAAATAATAATAAAAAATCTATAGAATGAAGGGTAACTACCATAATCTTCTAAGTACAAAATGCAATTGAGGACAATCCAAATATCAAGCCCAGCCAAATAGGCAATTACTCATGGCACCATGTCGTAATACCAATGAGTGAACGTGAA
Organism: Iris pallida; assembly: GCA_029216955.1. NCBI lineage: Eukaryota > Viridiplantae > Streptophyta > Magnoliopsida > Asparagales > Iridaceae > Iris > Iris pallida. The sequence goes on along the minus strand of JANAVB010034418.1, from coordinate 8,031,027 downwards.
ACAACTTACAGGCTCTACTACAGACATCGAGGCACATATAAATAACCAAGCTCTATATGTTCACGAGTCAAGATGGCCGGGTACTTTGGTAGAGTCCTCCTCACCCCATGCTTTAGAACTATCCAGTCAAGTCAAGTATGAATCATGTACCGGTAACAAGTCACGCAAGCTAGCACTACATGCTATCACAGAGTCCATAGCTCCAAATATCCTAAGTCAAACTCTGTATCAAGTCACCATCATATATCGTGTCCATGTCATGTGGTCCATCGTGTCAATGGACACGAATTTAACATATCGTCATGCCTAGTGTCGATACTTATTATCTATAAATAAACATCGGTACCCGAATACTAATCGGATGCTAAATACCAACTATTCCTACGTCATGATATATACGAACAAAGAAACAAGATAACAAAGCATAGAAAGGAACATGTATTGAAAACTTGGCAAGGTACACTTCCCTACAACTTCTAACCGATGGTCCGGGTCCAATGTCCTCGCTACCTCCATCACGTACACCGATCATAAATGTTCTACAATTAGTAACCCAATAATAACTTACCATATATATAGACTTACCATATATAGACAACAGTAACATCTATATAGCAAAACTAGTCATAAAGACTATTCTACACAATATAACATATATGGTACTAAATATACCTATAAAAGTAATATTTTAATAACCCAAAAATATTTTATTTAAATCTGTAAAAATAGTTATAAATATTTTATAATAATAACTAATATGTTTTATTCTTAGAAAATTATGCATACAAGTCTTGTATAGATTATATATTAATATACTTAGACTTGTTCCCTAGTTTGGCTCCCGAAACGATAAATTTCCTATAAATATAATTTGTGAAAATATAGTATAAAAAATGTAAAAAAAATTTTTACTTATCAAAACATGCACAATAATTATTTTGAACAAGTCTCATGAAGTTCCGAAGAATATAAACACTTAGTATCTATGAATTCTTGATGTTCCGATATTACCGTAACAAGTCCAAATTTTATAAAAATAGTAAACCTCAGTAAAATACTGAAAAAGTATATTCAGTGGAAATCTAAGGATGTCTAGATTCTTACAAAAATAAAGGAAGGGTCAAAGTGGTCCGAAAGTTGACAAAAACTTGCACACAAAAGATTTGATTTATTTTGGATACCTTTTCTTAGAACGGACGCCCCGGACAAACCGTAAAGAACCCCGTAATTGCCAAATTACACATGAAAATAGACATAGAGGTCTTTCTATTTGTTTTAGTTTCATGAGACGTTGGAAAGTACATTAAATCCTAGATGCAAAATAGCATACCTATTGTAACAAATTCATACTTGGAACCCAACTTTGGATGACTTCTAAAATGCGCAACTCCTCACAAAGTCGTCGTGGCTCCTCGAAGATTGCTAAGAAAAATGGGAGAGGTGTTAGAATTGATATAGAGGATGTGAAATGGGAGGAAGAGGTTCATAAAAGGGGGATTTCTATTCGGAATAGGGGGTGCATGTTTGCTAAACAGAATTTGGGGGGCTCTCGATTTCATGAGTAAGGGGGAAGGTGTGGACAGAATTTGGCCATTCTAAATATAAGGGATCAACGTATGAAGGGCTAGGATTGATTTGGATTTGGTTTGGTGTGATTTGGTTGCCTATTTTAAAAGATACACAAAGATCCGTCTCCTAGGATTTAAATCGAGTCCAAAATCAAAACGTTGTTATGGAGTTGGTTAAAATTAGATTTGAATTAATGTGATCGTACATTAATTCATATAAATCAATCTAAAATATGTCTAATATGTTAGGATACCCTAGAATAGGCTCCATGGGTCCCAAGTTGGACTAATTTTGGGTTGGTAAAATTTTTGTGATTGATTTGAGTCTAATATATATATAGTTTTGACTTGTGTGCCACTTAAAATTAAATTGCACATGGGAACCCAATTAAGCGGAACACCATTGGTATGTGTGTAGTAGGCTCAAAATAGGTCAAAAATATATGTTAGACCATTTAGGTTGGACAGATGGCGAGTCCCGAAATTAAATTGGAAGATACAATAAATTTTACGGTAGAAGATTGGCCTAAATTGACCCAAAAGTTATGCAATAAAAATATAGCACAAAGTAATATGTTTGAGTGGCACATGATATATCAAAATGAAGATAAATTTGTCTAGATCAAAATATATGAAGAAATTTTATAGAGATTGGCATTTCTTGTGCTCCAAAAATCAAAAGCACCAAAAAGAGTATTTATGATAAAAATAATAGTCAAAATAATATATAATAATGACTAAATAAAATAAAATAATATATATACATAAATAATATATATATATATATATATATATATATATATATATATATATATTATTTATGTATATATATATATATATATATATATATATATATATATAACTCTAAAAATCTAGGGAGAATTTTTTACGAAGATAGGAAAGCACACCAGAATAGGGGTATAAATAGATTCTAGATCGATTTAGAGCCATCTGATATTATTTTTACGATCAAACATAAAGCATGTATGTGCCATTAAAGAACTAACAATCTATATGAATGCAATTTGAAGACAAACCTGGTGTGAATGGGTAGGTCAAACTATAGGGATCCTGGCATAGCATCGACCTAGAGGCCTACGTATATGCTGCCATATAATACATATCAACATAACGCGCAGGTAGTGACCATGGCATGTTATACCATCCAGCATATACATTCAGACCTGGGTAATACTAAGGCTGATGCTAATGCCTATCCCATATGCTTACTAGTTATCTTCCCCCCCCATAAAAAGGAACAAGTCGTGTCCACAACTTGGACATTTTATATCTCAATGCTAGGTCACAAATAAACTAGAATTAACACAACTATATGATATACCATCACACGTACTACTCGCACCGATAGCCAGTCGAGTGCGTAAGACCGTGCCATATCATGAACTCATCTTGTGCCGTGAATAGTATGTGTCCATGTTTTGGGAGTTATGTAATTAACTCCACAACTTTATGTTTGTCATCTAGTGACTAGTCAAATCACAGTTGAACATCGAGGTCTTCATCGACTACACCAGAGTCATTCTCAGACCTGAACAATTATATTATATTCAAAACAAGAGCATATAAACAATAATAATTAAGTTTAAAAGGTAAAACGAGGGAATGTATACTTAACTAGATCTCCGAGATGAGAAATAACGATCCTAACCCCACAACCCAAACCGAATCGTCTTAAGAGCCTATATGTATATAATAATATAATTTAAAGTAATGTGTAGGCAACTCTAGAGGGGGTGAATAGAGTTTGTGTCAATAATGACCAATTAAAAATTCAACTCTATACCAAGTACAGTAAGCAACTATCAAAAGAATATATAATCAGAGTAGTAATGCAAAAATTAATAAAGATCAGAAGATCATGCGCAAACAAAGCTGTAGAAGCGTGAAAAATCTCAGCATATACAAGGCGCAAAGGCGCAGGCGGTCAAGCACGCTAATAGCAAAGACAAAAGTCACAAATAGATGAAAAGCCCAGAAGTCCTTTTTTATTAATCATGGCTACAAGAGTCTGCTACAAACTCGTCATGATTACATAAAAGACTGCATAAAAACATAATTACAAGGATCCGTTACAAAAGACTTTGTGATTACATTTGCTGAATTGAAAACTCCTATGGATCTACGCCAGGGTTACTCTTCACAGTGTGATCGTCATGGAAAATGGCACTGTGGATAGAAGATGTGAATACATTCTCCATCAAAGTCTCCACCACAGCTTCCCCCTCCAAACGCACAGCACTTCCGGAAGCAGTTATTGGCCCGCCGAAAGCTCATGCCACAGCGCAGCAGGAAGGCCCTTTTTCAAATGGGTATCAGCTTCTGAGGCTCTTCTAGCCTAACAAAAGTACGTCGCCACAAATGAGTAAGGCATAGCACAATATGTGACACTCCGGGTTGGCCATCCACCCACAAGCTAGGCCGTCAGGACCTCCAAGACCTCCAATACGTCGCCCAGGTTCGAACTCTTCATGAAAAGCATTCCAGCATGTTTCGAGGCTCATCAATAGAGGTAAAGTCCTTTTGAACAAAGGAATCCTCAACCAAAATCTGACTTAGGCAAAGCCAACCGCCGCTCGAAGCTTAGTATAGTTCCAGCATGGTATTGAAGGACAAGAAGAAGAAGACGTGACTCTGCGGAAGAAACTTCCCTTTTATATAGGGCAGGAGTGGTCAAAAACGCAGGCCACATGGCCGACGGTCAAAGTTCCCACATTAATGGGATGAACCTAGGACTCAGTACGATGAACCTCAATAAATAAAGTTCATTCGACTAAGTCCTAGACTATCCTAGGACCCCTTGAAATTCCCTAAGTAATAGTGGCAATTAAGAGGGAGTCATTCATTAAGGAGCGATTATTCATTTCTCTTTAAAAGAAGGCTTCAAAGCCAATGCCTTCAATCTAGAGGCACAGCTATATTCCTGCGCCAACCTCAGGCATAGATTGTTGATGTTTTCACACCACCTCAACTCCAACGGTGCAGCACTCTGCTCCAACCTAGAAGCTCAACGACCTTTCGTCAGATACTTGGGAGATACCATTATATCCAACACAAGTCCTCCCGCCGCTCCAAAATCATAGTAACCTCGTTAATGTGAAGCACAAGCCTACTCGTCGCCCAAAATCACAGTGAGTTTGTCGTTCAAAACACAGCCTTCTGGTCGTTCATACGCACAGAGGCTCCGTCGTCTTCGAAGCGTAGTCTACACGTTGCCTGAAAGCACAGAGGCTCCATTGTCTCCAAAAGAATGGTCTACCCGTTACCCCAGAAGAGCAGCAGTACTCAGACCTCACCAGAGGCGGAGGAAGCATGGGTCGATTTGCTTAAACCGACTCTTTCAAAGCTAGGATTGGGGTTAATCATGATTGATATATTAACAAATTGATTTAAATCTTAGATGATGATGAATCAGAATCCAAATCTGAGATGAAATCCTAAGATTTGCTCGGCTATATCCGAACAAGCAAATCGACACATGCCACGTATCTCCTCCTTCGGTTATTTTTATAACCACTAGAGATCTCGTTTGAGGGAAATCTCAAATGTCTACCAAGTGTCAGCACCGCAGAAGCTCGTACCGTGCAATGACGGCAGATTCCTTCATATCTCTAAACCCTAATGCATATCGCATATGTTCTCCCTTCCTCTATAAATAGAAAGAGTTTTCTTTCAACAAGAGGAGAGACCACCGAATCAAATCTTTAGCTCCAGGCATCCTCTTGATCGACAACCCTAGAGTTCCATCAAAGGCATCAAAAACTCAGAGCAAGTTCAACCCATCGCCAGATCGTCAACGGAGTAAAGGAGCCGCTACAGTGCTCGATCTCCACCGTCACACTTTACCAGAAAATCTTCCCCTTGTACATAGAATATCTTGATTAGGACTTCCTTCTCTGTACGCAGGTATTCCCCTTGTACTTAAAATATCCTATTTAGCACTTCCTTCTCTGTACACAGGTCTTTCTTTTGTACTTAGAATATCCTGTTTAGACTTCCTTCTTTGTACACAGGTCTTTTTACGTTCAATAAACAAAAAGTTCGTTCAACCTTTTATGATGTCGAACAAAATAACGACTCTGTTGGGGACTACCTTCTCCTCCAACGAGAAGGCAGTGACACAATCTGAAGACAACTTGCTGGAATCTTTCCTGGAGATGGTGGTTGTACGCTTCGACCAGCATGCATTTGAACATCTCCTTTCTGATGAGAAGTCGAGTCCTTCGAAGCGATTCGTAAAATCAAAGAAGACTTGACGTGTTTGGAGGCCCAAGGCGGCTGAGACGAACAGCACGACGGAGCACGACGGAGGGAACTGCGATCCAGAATCCCCTCAACACCAAAGCCCCAGAGAAGATTTTGACTGCTACAGCCATATCTCCTCGCTTGATTCCCACCATGGGAAAGTATAGCAAGGAAGATGGTGACTCTATGGCGGGCCTAACGAAGGCACAACGCCGAAGGAAGTGTGCGCCGGTTGAACCCCTAACGACGGGAGTATTATCAGGGAGAAGATCCGTCTTCGACACAATCGCCTTCCCATCAGGCGAGCCTTCATTAGATTCTGAATACTATACACCCGATGGGGGTAGTAAGAAGAAATCCAAGGCAGTGCGTGCCTCGTACAACAAATGTACCATGCCTATGACCGACTAAAGACTCGCGTTGACAGTCACACATACTGCCGTTGGGAAGTTACACAAGATTGGTTTCCGTGCTCGGATGCCTCGACCAGTTGAACCCCTATGTCGCTTGAGCACTCCTGTGCATGATGCAAGCCAGGAGGCACATCTCGTAAAGAGAGACTCATGCGAGCAGCGTTCCTGCAAGCATAAGAGGAGTCTGTCTCGCCATACCCTCTCTGATCGTACCTATGTGCAGCTTCCCTACGTGCACAATAGGGGTACCACGATGGAAGACCTGCTGCTATCCCAAGCAGAAGAAGAATCGATAGTGCACCGTATGCCTAAATCAAGGCATCCTTGTACCCAGATTACTATTAACTACTGTTGTCAACAGGCAGCTATACTACCACCGAGAAGGCGCTCCGTCTTTTAAAGACTTCAGCCAACGACGACTCCACGTCAGAGACTTAACCGGGGTCGGCGAGCAAGAGAGAAGATGAACTCCGTGTCGCCACGTACAACGCGGTGCAGGGTTCTAAAACCCTCAAGAAGTCATCTAAGAATCCTCCTGTATCGGCCACTAAGCCCAAGAAACGGCCCGAGAGTAGCAAGGCAAAGGTACCCAGCACAGGTATGTTCCAAGGCACATATTCCAAATCTCCGTTGGGTACCACGTCAAATGCTGGGGGTAGCCAACCTCACACTATGCATGACAACACAGCATTCCAATCTGAGGAGGAGCCATACGATACGGATGCCTCCACAGACGCAGCTAGCCACCAGACTGGGGGTAGCAACTGTAATGAGTCTGAGGAAGACCCCAACCTTATAGTCTATCCTCAGAACGATGAGGCTCCGACATCAGAGCCAAAGAGCGAGGGATCTACTATCCCTTCCACCCATCGACACACAAGGTCCGTATTTATGGCCAAGGCTGATGAGGCGGACAATAGCGAAGCGCCTGACCAGCTGAAACGCATCGAAGCTCTCACGACGAGCCTAGTTACGTTAAATGCCATAATGATGACTCTGTCTTCTCTCTTGCTGGAGATGAAGGGGTATTTGGTACCCGCTATCTTTATACCTAAGCCTGGTCTAGTAGCCAATGATGGATCTAGCGAACTGCCCGTTGTCCATCAGGCGGGACCATCATCGTCTACTCTATCGACTATAGGCTCGACAGTGTCAACCGAGATACAGCAGGTCATCAAGGAACTGTATGCTCGCTACGATGCCAAAGATAAGCAAGGAACACTCCGGAAGATGGGGATTCGATAGCTATATCCTGCTGAGTGGCACAATGTAGTTTATCCTTCCAAGTACAATCAGCAGACGCTCACACCCTATGAAGGAAAAGAGTCTCTACGACGATACTTGAGTAACTTTGCCTCCGTGACAGGGAACTTATCGAAGGACGATGCCCTCCTTACCAACATCTTCATAGGAGCTCTGCAGTGGTAGCCTATGAATGGTTCTGCAGCCTTCCGGACGATTGTATTTCATCGTTCGAGGACCCGAAGAATCTATTTGTAGATCGATTTTATGAAGGAGGTGTGGATATAACAATATCAACTCCCATGGAGCTCATCCAGAGAGAGAAGGAGCCTGTCCGTGCATACATTGAGCACTTCCATCAGGCAGCCTTAAGGCTACCGCTTGGTATGCTCGATCCCATGCTTATGGAGTCATACCGTAAGAACATGCTGCCTCCAATAAAATTATGGCACAGTACTCCTTGCACAGAGTGGACATATTTTATTACAGAGAAAGATGTGGCACAAAGGAAAGCCCAGGATGTGCAGCTTCTGGCACTGAACTTTCCTTCTCTCAAAGACAAGGGGAGACGTTCGTCTAGCACCAATCCCAAGGATGGAAGAGGCATACAGGCCATGACCGTCAACATCTCCAAAGGTTCGGTAAACATGAACCCCAAGTCTGTAGAAGTGCAAAAGCCGAGGGAGACTTACTCCTTCAACGATGAAGATACGCTAAAACTCTTCAATATGCTGAAAAAGAGTGGCAAGTTGTCTCTCCCAACACCAAAGCACCCCGACAAAGTGGGGAAGGTGGACAACCCTAAATACTGCCATTATCATCAGTATGTCCACCATTCGACACGAGATTGGTACGTAATGAAAGGACAGATTCAATGCCTCATCGACGCCAAAGTCATATCACTTGACTATGAAGAAAAGACTGTCACAGCCAATATGGTTACTCTCCAGTTTAGAAGTTTCCCATCCACGGAGGCACAGGACGGGGTTATCCACATTCCGAGGGCGACAATGGAAGTAGTCAATCTTCCACCAGCTTGGGACAATGCTCAAGGGCTCATCCCGTTCTCCACACCATGAGGCGAGGTCATGTGGTTCCACCCGACCTTACTCTCGATATGATGGCACTTACAACCCCTTCTGTCAAAGGAAAGAAGGTCAGAATATGCCGCATGTTCTCGGCTTCGACCGATGACACCTTCGTGACCACTCGCTCAGCGCAACGGTAAGAAGAAAACCAAGCTCTAGAGGAGGCAGCACCTCCACCAACTACAGCCCCTGTTCCTGATGTATCAGAGGCAGGCCCATCTTGGACTCCTGCTGCAGATATGAAGAAGCAAAAGAAGGTTCATTTTGACAAGCCTATCAAAAAAGACTCAGTAGTAGGGCCTATCAAACCCTACAACTACGACATACTGGCGCAGCTAGACAATACCGCAGCTAGATTGTCACTTTTTGAGATCTTCCGTCTCTCCAAAGAGACCCAGGATGCGCTCAGCGAAGCCTTATAGAACGCCGAGTCCTTCCTTACTCAGGTGCGACCACAAAAGGATGACCCTACGGTCTGCCCATATTGTCACATTATGGTCGAAGTGATCCCAAGTATCACCTTCACCCAACAAGACATGCTGCTGAAGAACAACCGGCATAATAGGCCTCTGTACTATACAGGGTATGTCGGTGCCATTAAAGTCGATCGCATCCACATCGACCCAAGCTCCTCTGTCACCATCATCCCAAGGAGTTTGCTTCAACTCTTGGGATTCTGATGCATCGGCTGATTGCATCAAACACAATAATCAACAGCTTTAACGTGGAGAAGAGCGATCTCTGGGCAAAATTTGCTTGAAGTGCCAAATCGGTGATCTCCGTACCATATTGACTTGCTACGTCATAGACGCTGACATAAATTACAACATGCTATTTGGACGACCATGGATCCATGAGTACATGATCGTTCCTTCATCCTCCATCAGTACATGAAGTACGTAGCCAGCGACGGGACTATTAAGATCGAGTTCGCGGACATCGACCCATTCCGGGGACTTGAAGCCTACTTTACGAATGTCGATCTATACATGTCAGTCCCTTGGGAAGATGAGGGCAATGATGTTAATGATGAGGAGGAGACGTCCTCAGGAAGCACAGCGATTGTCAAAGAACCTCTAAAGGTTCGACTGAAGGGAAGACCCTCCAAGGTGTCTGCGCCTCTTGTCGTCAAGCTCCGAGGCAGAGCACCACCTTTGCCCTCAGTAACGTCAGATGATGGCCAGGAGCCTATGCAAATAAGGCTACCTCGAAGATCCCCAAGGCCAACCATGAAGGTGTAGGAGCCTCCGACCGCGACCCCTTTGGTGATCAAACTAAAAGGGAAGTGTCCTCTTCCTCCTCCCTCGACAGCTCCATCGCTCACTAATAAGGATCTATGAGACTATATCTGCGCCAAAATGGAAGAACATTCTTTTGACGATGTAATCCCCTGGGATAAAATCTTTTATTTTATTAATAGAAAGTTGTCTTCGAATTACTTCTGTGCATATTGAAATACTAGATATTTCTTAGACAAATGTCTATGTAAGCTACAAACGCAAGTGACAACCGCCAACCATGCAAGCCAAGTTGTCCCCTTCCTGGGCGCATAATTCTTCGTTCCAGCGAGGAGAAAAGAAAAGAAACCCATCATATTTGGTCGAATGGAGCATCCTCAGTGACTTGCTCCTGAAGATTCAGAATCCGATAGCGGCAAGATGCAGCTCTACCGCTACGCTACTCAGGCCAAGCATCTCATACAGAAGATGGGTTACGACCTGAACAACAACAAAGGGTTCAACTATGGTAAAGGCCGGCACCTTCCCTTACGGATTTGAGCTCGAAAGGGAAAGGCCCAAAACTATAACCAGCATACATGCCGGGGGTTGGGTTATATTACGCCCACTTCCACTTCAGATGGATCGGAGACAAAAGTCATGATGCACTCATACTCTTCTGAATCCTCAACATGAGACTCCGATACCAGTACTGGCCAGTCTTCAAAAGGATGCTGTCAGCTAACATGGCCTCTATAAGCCCTCCAATCATGGACGAAGACCAGGCACTCGAAATACCTTAGAGATGAACCTTGGGCTCAACGCCTAGGATTTCAATGGGAATGACGTCGTGCGCAGTCTGAATCTCCCACATCTCAGTAAGTGTTCATGAATTCTTTTGAAAGAATTCATCCCTTCTATACATTTCCCTAACAAAAAATCTTCCACGTTCGTATTACCTCTGGATTGATTCCCTATACCTTAGTCAAGTCGTGTCTAACCTGTCCACATTACCTCTGAGTAGTCGTATATCCTATGATGACTCCATGTTGTCATGACCACCTAGAAAATATTTTACGTCTATATTACCTCTGAGTAGTCACACTTTTCCTATGATAGCCTTGAGTTGTCATAGTTCTCTAGAAAAAACATTTCTTGTCCATATTACCTCTGGACTGTTATTTGGAAAAGGGTGCTTGCCATGTCCATATTACCTCTTGTTTGGCAACCCTTCCAAAACAACCCCCCATGGTTGTCACTCATAGAATACGTCACGTCCATATTGCCACTGGATTGCTCATCTACACCCAAAATCGTGGCTACCATGTCCATATTACCTCTGAGCAGTCGCCCTCTACTTGATTGATCCTATGATTATCATGGCTATCTAGAAAACAGTTCACGTTCATACTACTTATGAATTGTTGTTCTACATCCTAGCAATGATTATGCCCGCCACGTCCATATTACCTCTGGTTAGGCATGTCTTCCATGATGAACCCTTGTCATGGTCATCAAAGGCTAGGAAACCTTTCACCAGAGCTCATTAAAGACAAAAAATAAAGAGACAGAAAAGTCCTTATATAGAAGCATGTGGCTACAAAGACTTATTATAGACTCTTGTAGTTACATACACAGAGGCATTTAATGATGAAGCTTAAGCACGACATCAGTCTAGCAACAGAGGTGATCGACATTTCACCTACAAAAAGACACGTGTTCATGTTTCTGTTCAAACGACCCCGAGCTTGACCTAAGTTTAGGATGCTTAGAAGGGGTCTTGTAGAAGCATGAAAACTCTTAGCATAAACAAGGTGCAGAGATGCAGGCGGTCAAGCACGCTAACAGCAATGACAAAAGTCACAAACAGATGAAAAGCCCAGAAGTCCTTTTTTTCTTAATCATGGCTACAAGAGTCTGCTACAGACTCGTCATGATTACATAAAAGGCTGCATAAAAATGTAATTACAAGGATCTGTTATAAAAGACTTTGTGATTACATGTGCCGAATTAAAAACTTCTACGGATCTACGCCGGGGTTACTCTTCACAGTGTGATCGTCATGGAGAAAGGCACTATGGATAGAAGATGTGAATACATTCTCCATCAAAGTCTCCACCATAGCTTCCCTCCTCCAGACGTGCAGTACTTCCGGAAGAAGCTATTGGCCCGCCGAAAGCTCAGGCCACAGCGCAGTAGGAAGGCCCTTTTTCAAAAGGGCATCAGCTTCTGAGGCTCTTCTAGCCTAACAAAAGTACGCTGCCGCCAATGAGCCGGACAGAGCACAACAAGTAACTCTCCGAGTTGGCCATCCACCCACAAGCTATGTCGTCAAGACCTCTAAGACCTCCAAGACGTCCTCTATGTTCGAACTCTTCATGAAAAGCGTTCCAGCACGTTTCGAGGCTCATCAACAGTTCTTCTTCGAAGGTAAAGCCCCTTTGAACAAAGGAATCCTCAACCAAAATCTGACTTAGACAATGCCAACCGCCGCTGGAAGCTTAGTCTGGTTCCAGCATGGTATTGAAGGACAAGAAGAAGAATAAGATGTGACTTTCGGAAGAAACTTCCCCTTTATATAGGGCGGGAGTGGTCCAAAACACAGGCCACATGGCCGACGGTCAAAGTTCCCACATTAATGGGATAAACCTAGGACTCAGCCCGATGAACCTCATTAAATAAAGTTCATTCGACTAAGTCCTAGACTATCCTAGGACCCCTTGAAATTTCCTAAGTAATGGTGGAAATTAAGAGGGTGTCGTTCATTAAGGAGCGGTCATTCATTGCTCTTTAAAAGAATGCTTCAAAGCCAATGCCTTCAATCCAAAGGCACATCTACATTCCAGCGCCAACCTCAGGCATAGATTGGTGATGTTTTCATACCACCTCAACTCTAACAGCGCAGCACTCTGTTCCGACCTAGAACCTCAATGACCTTTCGTCAGATACTTGGGAGAGACCATTGCATCCAACACAAGTCTGCCTGCCGCTTCAAAAGTATAGTAACTTCGTCAACCTGAAGTACAAGACTACTCGTCGCCCTAAAACACAATGACTTTATCTGTCACGCCCCAGAACCAGAATACTGGAGAGCAGGGGCAGACATAGCCAGCTACGTATATTGAAATGGATTCCATCTCGCTATACGGTCACGGCTGTCTAAGATACATGAGGGTTTATCTACAAGCCAACAGTCTCTTAAGGTCATGAACAAGCCTAGTGTCTCAATCATAAGCAAGTAAGTAAGAGTCACAAGATGTATGATCTTTAAATATACAATAATAAGGCGTCCCAAATGTTACATATTCAGCTGATCATGAAGCTAGTCGTTACAAAATGTTAGGACTAGCAAGAGTTTAGTCATACATGATCAACCCTAGGATTTGTCAATCATGTTACAGCCCGTAGGCAGACAGTAAGTAAGTGCAATCGAGCTAAACAGGTGCTCGTCGGCTAAATGCCTCAAAAGAATATTTTTACAATAGAGCGGGAGAGCCAAAAATAACCTACTCGTTGCCAAGGTTCCGTCTAGTGGCCACCATCTGGCTGGGAAGTCGGTAGATCCTCTGGAGCTGCTCTGAAATCTGGCCATACAAAACCAGCTGGGTCAGACCCCAGAAAGAGCAAGTGCCACAAAGGAGGCTTCACTTAAGAACTAAAACCAGCAATCAGTACAGGAATATAAATATAAATAAAATAAGGACTAGAATAAAAGGAAACATATCAGGATGATATACGACGAGATAACTATGGAACTATTCAGATAGCCAGGTTACAACCCGTAAACCAAACAAGGACCGGGGTTGTAACCCTTCGTCTGAACGGAGCTTGGTTTTTCACCATTTATCGGTAAAAATAAATACAGGCATTCAAGTCATGCAGCAATCTGGAACAGGATCAGGGTAAGACTAGACTGGTTAGACTCCATCCAACACTACAAGAAAAAGCATATTTTACGGCAACGCCTTATGGCACCATATAACATGGTCATAATACGGCAACATTAATATTGCCTTAATAAACAAGTTTGTTTATGGCAACAAATAATGTTGCCAATAAGTGGCACACTTTATATGGCAATAAGGATGCATGCCATATTTAATGGAAACGTTTATGGCAATAATAACGCGTGCCATATTTGATCGCAATATATTATGGCAAGCTGGATTTGTGACATAATATATTACGATCAAATATGGCAATATTTTACGTTGCCATAAAATAATTAGTTTATGGAAAAATGTTGCCACAAATTCTGTAATATATTTTCCCTCCATAAACAAAATAAATATGGCAATATTTTATTTGTTTACTTTTGGAAACTTTTCTGTGGTTTAATGAGAATAAAAAAAATTTGTGTATATACATAAGACCGGCGGGAACATAAAAAGTTGAAATATTTTTTCTCCTTTATTATTTTGCCAAATCATAATTCCTATTCTCTCTCAATCTAGGTCTCTCTTTAAACTTTGGTTCTATTTACCCCTTTAACCTAGGTCTCTCTTCCCCTTCTTCAACCTAGGTATTTCTTTAACCTCCATTTCTATTTTGTTAATTTTTTTTGTTTCTTTCATATGTGGATTTCTTTTGGGAACGAGAAGCTTTGGATTTTGGGTTCTGAGCGCCTCTAGTAGAAGGTCTCTGCTGCCTTCGAGTCCGAGTGATCGACGACTGATCGGTATGGATAATTATTTAAAATGTTGCTTTATTTTGTGTTCTAATTTTTTGTTAATAAATGTGTTTGATCAAATTGTGAAATTTTCTCCAACTAAATTACTCCAAAATACACGATAGAATTTTTCTCCTTTATTTTCTACATTACTCATGGAACCTGAATCTTTAAAACTTCTATTATCACTTCTTCTAAAAAGATTTAGAGGAAATAAGATTTGATAAATTTTTTGATAATGAGTTTGCAAATATTTTTCTAAATATTAATTAGGTTTGTTTTTTACTTGATTATCATCCTAATAGTTCTACAATATACTATTGAATATTTTACCATATATCCATGAAGATAAAATAAATCTTTTCTTTGTTTAGGATTCGATTCACTGGAATCAGAATATTCTTTTAATTATCTATGGAAGGTTAAGATTTTTTTTACAGCCATATATGAAAGGTTGAGAACCATATTTGCATATAATATTCTTTTAATTATCTATGGAAGGTTTTTTTAGAGCCATCTTTGGAAGGTTGAGAACCATCTATCCATAGAATATTATTTTAATTATCTATGGAAGATTTTTTTTACAGCCACCTATGGAAGGTTGAGAACCATATATGCATGTAATATTATTTTAATTATTTATGGAAGATTATTTTAAAACCATCTATGGAAGGTTGAGAAGCATATATGCACATAATATTTTTTAAATTAATCTATGGAAGATTTTTTTACAACCATCTATGGAAGGTTGAGAACCATATATGCATGCATGAGAATAAACTTGAAAAATATTTATAATGATAAAATTGTATATATTTCACAAACATATATTTATAAATGTGAGGTTGTCATTGCAAATAGAACACTTTTAGGCCAATGAATGAGTTTGGTTGTAAATAGATGATTTCCATTAGTTTTTATCCTTAAAATAAAATATTTATACAAGTTTCATCTGTTGTAACCATTCATATAAAACAAATGACACATAAAAATTTGCACTACCTTAAAATATATATTTTATTAACTTTTTTTGGTCTATAGGCTAATTTTATTGTTTATCCATACCAGGGTCTATAAAGATTGTATAGCTGTGAATTGGCGCACCACAACTGTCAAAGAAATCTTTGCAGACATGTTATATATATGGAGGAAACAAGGAGGCAACAAGTTTAAGTTTAAGTTGGGGGTGTCAAGTACCTATTTGAATTTTGAACCTCATATAAAAGAAGAATTGTGCCTCATAATGTTGGATATGAAAAGTATGGATTCCTGACATAGTTGGTTTTATGTAATATTAATGATGTTGTACTGAATCTACCATATTTAATTAAAATTTATTTTTTATTTGAAGTGTACAAATTGAATTATTATCTATATTTAATATTTGGTTAATGATCTATTTAAATTTTGGCAATTGAATTTAGTTGATATTTCAAATATTGGCATATATTAATTGTCACATTTTGTCGATCATGGCAATAAATAGTAAAAATTAATTTTTCAAATATGGAATCCGACAGTTGTCTTACGTTCTCAAACATGACAATAAAGACATGCCTAACAAAGAATTGCCATATAGGATTGTAATATATGGCAATATGTAATGCCATATAATACTAGTAGTTTACGACAACAAAATATTGCCATTAAAAGAAATATAATATTTTGCAACATAATCTTGCCATTTATGGACTGATGATATATGACAATAATATATTACCATATATTGTTCGAAATTATGGCAACTAAATATTGCCATTAATAATAATCTTTAAAGGCAACAAAAAGATTTCTTATAAGGCAACAATTAATTGTCGTAAATTAGTTCCCTTATACGGCAATAATTGGAAGATGTCGTAAATAAGCAATACTGACACAACCTTTTACGGCACACTATGGCAACTTCACATTGTTGCCATATTTCTGTTTTTGTGGCAACAATCTCATTATTAACGGCATTTTAAGGTTGCAGTATAATGGATTAATTCTAGTAGTGCAATCATTTCACGGCCAACAAGAACTACGGCTTGATACTTTAACTAACTAGGGTTGTCACAAGCCTAATTACTAACAAGATGCAGTGAGATTATTCCACAGCCACAAGCCCTGCAGACCATCCAGGTCACCCAGGTCGAGAGATTAGGGTTGAATTCAGGTGGGTACATCGTCCAGGAAAGGCATGTACGCTTAAGCAGTTTGAAGGGGGCAACACATGACAGTGTGCTGGAAATGTGCCCTACTCGACGGCAGGCTACAGATCCCAAGCGCGCCCAGGTAACGGGATTGCCTGTAGCTAGAAAATCTCTTCATGACTAATATATTAATCTAGTTGTTAACCTTAGTCTATTTTAGTAGGTACTCCTGATCGTGGTACTCAAGAGTCCCCTCCTAGACATGATACAAGACAGGACTGGATTATTTGTACAAGCACAATCGCCCACGGTGTCCAGGTTATTTATACAGGTCATGTCATGTCAGGTAGCCGTCGTAACAGCTTATCAAGATATAACATGTCAGGTTATCGTGTCAAGTATACTTGTCAGGAGTGCGCCACGACGGGCCACTATCAGGTCATGTCAGGTCAATATGTCAGGAGTGCACCACTACGGGTCACTATCGTGTCAGGCTCAGTTATCAAATTCCAAACATATCAAGTAAATTCGTGATTATCAAGTTCATGACAAAAGGCGTAAGAATATAAAATGGACGTTAAATATCTAATAAAATATCAATATACAGGGCTATAGAAGATCAAGGGTAATCAGGCTACGCTCAAGCCAGGCTACGCTCAGGCTAGCGTACGCTCAGGTCTGCGTACCAAAGGATCCATATACTTCCAATGGGAAGCGTACGCAAGGGTCAGCGTACACAAGGGCACGCTCAAGCTACTGGTCAGCGTACACTCAAGCTAGCGTACGCTCAGGTCTGCGTACCAAGGCATGCGTACGCTCAAGTTAGCGTACGCTCAAGACACACTGCCAACATGCAGCGTATTAAGGTGAGCGTACGCTCACTAAAGAGCAGCGTACGAAGGCTAGCGTACGCTCGCTAAAGAGCAGCGTACGAAGGCTAGCGTACGCTCGCTAAAGAGCAGCGTACGAAGGCTAGCGTACGCTCGCTAAAGAGCAGCGTATGAAGGCTAGCGTACGCTCGCTAAACAGCAGCGTACGAAGGCTAGCGTACGCCCGCTAAACAGCAGCGTACAGCTCAGCGGCGTAAGCTAAAAAGCTAGCTCACTGTTCACTATCTTCTCCAAATGGCAAGAACTGCAAGAACTCTAAAGTTGAATCTAAGCTTTAATTGTCCATATCTTGGTCAAAACAAGTCTGAATCCAACTTTCCAAAGGTCAAAATTGGGTAGAATGAAATTCTCTAAAACATGAAACCCTCAAAACTTGAAAACAAGCAAGTTTGATAGATCAAAACACCAAAAATCCAAAAATAGCAAAACTCTAGATCTACAAGAATTAAGGCCTCAAAATGGAAAATGACAAGTTCTAATGTGGTTTAGAATCATGAAGAGAAGCTAATGAAACAATCAAAAGGAGTTCTCTTGTGGAAGCAAGTTGCACTTGCCTAAGGTGTTCTTGGTTGGTGGAGAAGAGTAATGGTGGGGGAAGGAGAAATAAATGAGAATTATGGAGGAGAGAGAAGGTTGGTGGGGATAATAAAGAAGGGGGTTGTGGTGGAAATGAAGGAGAAGCATAGGCTATGGTGTTCCACTCTTGGCCCATGATGAACCAAGCATTGGGCCGGCCGAACCAAGCCAACCCAAACCGAGAGTTAAACCAAGCCGAGAGCTAAACAAGGAATAATACAAGAAAAGACACGTACACGTATTTCCAAAATACGTAATACAAACCACAGGCATTACAACTCTACCCACCTTAAAAGAATTCCGTCCTCGGAATTTAATTAAGAGGCTAGAGGGACAAGAACAAGCTACACTATTCACAGGCAATTATACTAGGCAATCAATCAATCATGCAAGCAAGGAATTGATGGCATGAGGCATAAGAAAGACATTATACCTCACGAGTCAAACAAGTCAGGATATCGCGATCGGATATCATCCTCACGCTCCCACGTTGACTCACCCAAAGAGTGATGACCCCAAGCAACTCGGACTAACTTGATAGTCTTATTCTTGAGGATCTACTCTCTCCGGTCCAATATAGACACGGGCCTCTCCTCATACGAAAGGTTGGTACCAACAACCAATTCCGAATGATCCAGGATGTAGCTCGGGTCCGGGATGTACCGTCGTAATTGGGATACATGGAACACGTCATGCACCTCGCTTAACGACGGTGGAAGAGCGAGACGATAGGATACATCTCCTATTCGCTCCAGAATGTCGAACGGCCCTATATACCTAGGACTAAGCTTTCCCCGTACGCCGAAATGAATGACGCCACGGTTAGACAAAATCCTCAGGAATACATGATCGCCGATCGAAAACTCGAGAGGATGCCGATGAGAATCCGCCCAATGACGCTGGCGATCTTGGGCAACTCGAAGGTGATCTCTGACTCGCCTGACTACTTCAACGGTCTGAGCAATCATTTTTGGACCAAGCATCTGTCTCTCTCCAACATCATCCCAGGCTAACGGGGATCTGCACTTCCTGCCATACAGTGCCTCGAACGGTGCCATCTGGATACTGGCTTGGAAACTATTGTTGTATGAGAATTCCACCAGGTGTAAATGATCTTCCTATGAACCACCGAAGTCAAGTGTGCAAGACCGCAACATGTCTTCAAGAGTCTGAATCGTACGCTCCGACTGGCCATCTGTCTGCGGGTGATATGCTGAACTGAACTGGAGATGAGTCCCCAAACTCTCTTGTAAGCTACGCCAAAAGTGCGACGTAAATCCTGAATCTCGGTCCGAGGTGATACTGACTGGGACACTGTGCAATCTGACAATCTGCCTGAGCTACATCTCTGCTAATTGAGCCGTCGACTGACCAACTCTAAACGGAAGAAAGTGAGCTACCTTGGTAAGCCTATCCACAATGACCCAAATAGCATCTCTACTAGCTGGTGATCTAGGTAATCCAGTCACGAAATCCATGGTCACATGCTCCCACTTCCATTCTGGAATCGGTAAGGGCTGAAGAAGTCCAGCCGGTCTCTGATGTTCGGCCTTAACCTGTTGGCAAACCAAACACCGAGAGACAAACCGAGCTATCTTCCGCTTCATGCCATTCCACCAGAAGTGCTGACGGATATCACGGTACATCTTCGTACTGCCAGGATGGATGGAATACTGAGAACTGTGCGCCTCTGACATGATCTCCTGTCTGATATCTCCACTGGGTACACAAAGACGCTTACCATGCCTAAGTGTACCATCCTCATGAATACATAACTCTGGTCTTCGTCCTGCTTCACACTCTGCTCTGAGTCGTTGAAGCTTGGAATCTGCCGACTGTGCCATCCGGATCCTCTCGACTATAGTGGACTGAACTCGCATACTGGCCATCAAGGCCACACTGGAAGGGAGAACAACTTCAACACCCATCTTCTGAAGATCTGCTAACAGCTCTGGTTGTGCTGTTAGAAAATAAACTCCCGCTCTCCTGCTCAATGCATCTGCTACGGCATTGGCCTTCCTAGGATGATACTGCAGGTTGACATCATAATCCACAAGAAGCTCCAGCCATCTCCTCTGACGCATGTTAAGATCCTTCTGGGTGAAAACATACTTCAGGCTCTTGTGGTCGGTGAAAATCTCCACCCTATCTCCGTACAAGTAGTGTCTCCACAACTTAAGTGCAAACACCACTGCTGCCAGCTCCAAGTCATGGGTTGGGTAATTCCTCTCATGATCACGAAGTTGTCGTGACGCATAAGCTATTACCTTTCCATGCTGCATCAGAACACATCCTAAACCTCTGCCTGAAGCATCACAATACACTGAAAATCCTCCGGTTCTATCTGGAAGCGTGAGAATAGGAGCTATTATCAGGCCTCGCTTCAACTGCTCAAAAGAACTCTGACACTCTGCTGTCCAAGCAAAATGTGCATCCTTGCGGGTCAACTGCGTCAATGGCGCTGAAATCCGAGCAAAGTCCGAAACAAACCGCCGGTAGTAGCCGGCCAATCCAAGAAAACTACGAACCTCTGCAACTATGCTGGGCACTGGCCATAACTCAATAGCCACAATCTTCTGGGGATCCACTTCTACTCCTCCTCGAGTGATGATATGACCCAAGTACGAAATGCGATCGAGCCAGAACTCGCATTTACTGAACTTGGCATATAACTGGTGCTCTCTGAGAGTCTGAAGAACCACACGAAGATGCTGCTCATGCTCTGCCTCACTCTTGCTGTAGACCAGATTGTCATCCAAGAACACAATCACAAACTGATCCAAGTAAGGCATGAAGATGCGATTCATGAGGTCCATGAGTACTGTCGGCGCATTGGTCGCCCCAAAAGGCATAATAAGGAACTTCCGATGCCCATATCTCGATCTAAAAGCCATCTTCGGGATGTCCTGCTCTCTGACTCTGATCTGATGATAACCTGAGCGCAAATCAATCTTCGAGAATACTGAAGCCCCCTTGAGTTGATCAAACAAGTCACCTATCCTCGAAAGAGGGTATCTGTTCTTGATTGTCACTGAGTTCAAGGTACTATAATCAACACATAACCTGGACGTACCATCCTTCTTTTTCACAAGAAGCATCGGGGCTCCCCAAGGCGATCCACTAGCACGAATGAATCCCTTGGTTCTGAGTTCCTCAATCATCTTGTACAATATCTCCAACTCTGACGGCGCCATCCTGTAGACTCTCTCTGATACTGGGGCTGTCCCGGGAGTCAAGTCTATAGTGAACTCGATCTCCCGCTCCGGAGGCATACCTGGAAGTTCTTCTGGGAAAACATCTGGAAACTCATCTACTATCCTGGGCAACTGAACTGCTGCTACTGCCATCCATAATATCGGAGGAGAAGGCTCAACCTCGCCTCGAGAGAAAGAAGGCTCTCCTGGAATGCTAAAAACAACCCTACCAATATGGCAGTCTATTCTAGCATACTGGTTCCTCAACCAATCCATCCCTAAGACCACATCATAATCGGCCATCGGGAACTCTATCAATCTAGCGGGGAATTCTCTACCGCTAACTACGATCCGACACGAGGAAAACACTCTATCTACTCCCACAAGTCCGTTACCAGTAAGTATATTGAGCCTTACTGATAATGACTCGAGCTCCAATCCTACCCGTGTCGCGAATCGTGCAGACATAAAAGAATACGATGCACCAGAATCAAATAAAGCTGAAGCTGGAAAGGAGTTGACGAGAATAGTACCTGCCACTACCTCACCCGGTGCCAACTCTTCCTCTATGGTCATCACCATAGCCTGACCGTGCCCTCGGGGTGCTGGTCCCCTCTGCTGAAACCCTCACTGCCTACTCTGACTCAAGGCCTGGGCTTGCGCATACTGCTGGGGGCTCTGTTGCTGAAATGCCTGGGACTGAGGCGGCAAGGGCCTCGGCAATGGATGCTGCTGCTGCTGGACCGGTGCGGGTCCTCTCACCGAAGAACTAGAAAGGTTGGACGAGGATGAACCACCACTATTCGGGCAGGATCCAACCCTATGGTCTGGTGCTCCACAAGCCAGACACGATCCCTGTGCCCTGCGACATTCTGCCACTACATGGCCTGGCTTCCCACAATGCGAACAACCCACTGCGGAAGATTGCTTCTGCTTCTGCTGCTGCTGAGGGTGCGTCGGAGTTGAATGCTGAACCGACGTCACTGGGGCTGCTCACCTCGGAGCCCCAATAGTTAAGGCCCTGGCTGCCGGGGCTGGTGCTGAAGACTGATTCATCTGGCCGTGAGATCTCTTCCGACCCCCGGTCCTATCCACAATCCTCTGGGAGGTATACTCATGCCTCCGGGCTGCTCTTAAGACTGCATCAAAAGTCTGATGCTCAAACTGCTCGACTGCCAACAAGATCTCCAGGTGAAGTCCCTGCTGGAACCGCTGGGCTCTATCATACTCGGTTGCCACCAAAGTGGGAGCAAACCGACTGAGTCTGGAAAACTCGACCGTATATCCGTCGACCGTCCTGCCTCCTTGCTTCAGATTGGTAAATCTTGTCTGTAGATCGTACCGAGCTACAGCATCAAAATACTTGGTCTGGAATCTCTCTCTGAATACTGCCCAAGCAATGGGTGCTGCTAATCCAACGGCCTGCGCTGCCCACCAGCTGCGGGCTAGATCTAACAACTGCAGGCGTACCACGGCTACCTTCTCATTCTCTGGGGTCCTGGCTGCTTCTAGAATCACCTCTATGTCTGAAGCCATGTATCTGTCGCGATAGCATCTTCACTACTGTCGAAGAATGGAGGGTTCAAGCGCTTGAAGCTGTTGGCAGCGCTGTTACCCTGATGACCACCCTGGGTCAAAGCATCCGTCACTGCCTGGTGCAAGGCATCTCCACGCCGGTCTTGGGAAGCTATCAGGGTCCTGACGAGTCCTACCAAAGTGCCGTCATCATGCTCGGCAGGCTGAACTGGCTGAACTGGAGGCTCTCCTCCAATAGGATCGACTCTGGAGGCTACTACGGAATGCTGGACTTGATCTCCAGGTTGCTGCTGGTCCACGGGAGGTGCTCCGCCTTGCTGGTCGGTAGGACCACGAACAATGCCGCTGAAGAAGACGACATAGGGAACAATAAGGAAGGACCAGGACAGATCAACAATACAAGCATATGATCAGGACAAGAATCCAGGGATTCAGAAGATACGAACAGAGATCAAGGACGAATACTGATTGAGACATCTATTCGGTAAACCCTCACATATCTTGATTTACAAGACCTGTATGGGCCACCACTTAAACCATGTCACGCCCCAGAACCAGAATACTGGAGAGCGGAGGCAGACATAGCCAGCTACGTATATTGAAATGGATTCCATCTCGCTATACGGTCACGGCTGTCTAGGTTACATGAGGGTTTATCTACAAGCCAACAGTCTCTTAAGGTCATGAACAAGCCTAGTATCTCAATCATAAGCAAGTAAGTAAGAGTCACAAGATGTATGATCATTAAATATACAATAATAAGGCGTCCCAAATATTACATATTCAGCTGATCATGAAGCTAGTCGTTACAAAATGTTAGGACTAGCAAGAGTTTAGTCATACATGATCAACCCTAGGATTTGTCAATCATGTTACAGCCCGTAGACAGACAGTAAGTAAGTACAATCGAGCTAAACAGGTGCTCGTCGGCTAAACGCCTCAAAAGAATATTTGTACAATAGAGCGGGAGAGCCAAAAATAACCCACTCGTTGCCAGGGTTCCGTCTAGTGGCCACCATCTGGCTGGGAAGTCGGTAGATCCTCTGGAGCTGCTCCGAAATCTGGCCATACAAAACCAGCTGGGTCAGACCCCAGAAAGAGCAAGTGCCATAAAGGAGGCTTCACTTAAGAACTAAAACCAGCAATCAGCACAGGAATATAAATATAAATAAAATAAGGACTGGAATAAAAGGAAACATATCAGGATGATATACGACGAGATAACCATGGAACTATTCAGATAGCCAGGTTACAACCCGTAAACCAAACAAGGACCGGGGTTGTAACCCTTCGTCTGAACGGAGCTTGGTTTCTCACAATTTATCGATAAAAATAAATACAGGTATTCAAGTCGTGCAGCAATCTGGAACAGGATAAGGGTAAGACTAGACTGGTTAGACTCCATCCAATCATTTCACGGCCAACAAGAACTACGGCTTGATACTTTAACTAACTAGGGTTGTCACAAGCCTAATTACTAACAAGATGCAGTGAGATTATTCCACAGCCACAAGCCCTGCAGACCATCCAGGTCACCCAGGTCGAGAGATTAGGGTTGAATTCAGGTGGG
>JANAVB010034418.1:7898215-7997823 GCA_029216955.1 Iris pallida | reverse complement strand
TAAAGAAACACAAGATGAGTTTTTAGAATCAAGTCTAGATAATAAATCATTTTTTTATTTCTCAAAACTTATTAGATTCTTCTAAATGAATAACCTTTTCTGAAAGTTCTTCATTTGTAGAATAATAGTCATCAAGAAGCTCTAAAGGATTGGCTAGTCATGGCTTTTCATATAGAGCATTCTTCTTGCATTTAGAGACATGATTTTCTATGCTACTAGAAGTAAAACCATCTTTATTGGAGGAGAAGGAATACGATGCCAAAGAAAAATTAACAAGATCTCTCTATTGATGTTTCCCTAACAGTGGAGACCTTGCTCTGATACGAATTGAAGTAACATGTAGGCAACTCTAGAGTGGGTGAATAGAGTTTGTGTCCAATAACCAATTAAATTCAACTCTATTCTAGTCCAGAAAGCAACTATCAAGAATATATAATCATAGTAGTAATATGAAAATTAAGAGAGATCAGAAGAGCATACACAACATAGAATTTAACATGTTTCCTTCGTGGAGGACTAGTCCAGGCCTAAAATTCTCGCTCAGGATTAAAATCCACTATTTGTGAAATAGGATATACACACGTGCCTTTACTCTGAAGAGCAAGCCAACTTCTTACAACTTTGCAGAGGTGAAACTTGGAATCGTCCAAGTGACTTTTTTTAACGCTTGTACAAAACTTCTAGCTAAATCGCACTTGATCACCTTGGAGCTTAGGAAGTTTGTGGCTAGTAGATTGGAAGAATACTTAGAATGTATAAGGCTTAGATGATTGAAAGTGAGAGATATTTAAAATGTAAAAAATCAAGCCCTATATATAATCGTATGAGGCAGAATTCGGCCAGAATTTTGTCTCAAATATAAAAAATTTGAACGTTGGACAGCCTAGATAAGGTTTCCTAAAAACCAGCTTCCTGAAAATTAGGGGGCAGAGTTTGCCCCGAATTCTCATTCCCATGGGTCAGAATGTTTATGTGGGCTAGAATGGTTTGGTTTGGTTCAGGGATTGTCTTGTTTTGTATGGTAGAGCTTGGAGAAGTAAGTCTAGGGTTGAGATGACTCAGTGCGACTCAATGTACATGTTCCTAGACTCAAAAAATATAAGATTACAAACTGAGTACAAGATAATAAAAAACCAAGAGCCCTTTGATGATGCCTTTCTTCTAATATTTGTGCAGACCTGAAGTCACATTTTTTTGACAACAGTCGTCCAAAGATAAACAGATATGGAAATCTGAATACCTTTCAAGGGCTTCATCCCTTACCACTACGGAAGGCGCTGCCCCTCGACCCCTGTCCACTGATCGGGCAACGGAACCCCCGATACGAGGGCTCGGATAGGTCGCTAGACGGTTCAGAGAAATTTTCTTATGACGCCATCTTTGGCCCATCATTAATTGTCCATTACATATGTATTTGTTTGATCATGTTTGATCATACTTACTGCATGTCTACAAATACATGTTAGGCGAGTAAATAATATATTACAGTACGATACAATTATAGCATTATGAGATAGAATAATTAGAAAATGCTAAGTTTAATTAGCAACATGATAGTGAGTATATGAATATTAGTGACATCATTATGTTAAACTTATTAATTAGCCATATTCAAAAACCGATGTAATCATTAGGCTAACAAATAGTTTCTATTCTAAATTTATTTACACGACACAATAATATTAACTATATACATATAAGGTAGGTTATGAAATTAAGGTTTTGTCACAGGTAAAAGGAAAATAGTTTTAAGATATAGTTTTGGTCTTCCGGTCACCTAACAACTCTTAACCTAACTTGCTTATAAATAATCCTAGATTGTCATGGTTCCTATTTAACTATTAACATGTGATATTGGTGATCATTCTACTAGGTTTAGTCATAATCAAGGTGACATAGTACGTTACCAAAATCTAATAAACACTGTTGACCTACTTGTACTCTTACAAATTAGCAACCTACAAAATCATATTTGCGACCTTCCTAAACCTTCCTAACACATGAAGCAAGTCATTACTAATAGGGTTAACTATATTTATTCCTACTGTTAGTCAAGATTGGGTTACTAGCAACTTGTGTTTGTCAACATTACTAATTTACAAATACAGCATCTATACAGCTAATATAAAATTCCTAATGTCTCCGAACTACCAAAAATATATTTAACATATCACAACATGTAAATAATAGGCCCAAATTAGAATATAAAATTAAACATGGGATAGAACACATCTAATATTGAGACTTGACAAGTTCTACACAAACTAGGTGCTGAATTTTTGTGTCGAAAACACGCAATGATAGACATGGTAAAATACGTTTCTAGAAGGGTTTCTAGTATGGTTTCAAGGGTATACAACATGACAATGTGTGATTATTATTTAAAGTAAGTTTCGTGTACAAAAAGGAATTCTAACAAGTATTTTTAGGGGATAAGGCAATATGTGTTCAATTCTGGAATTTTAGAGTTAAGTGGTATAATTATGGTTTAAACCTGGTTTTAGAATATTAAATTACGGATCTACCTAGATCAACAAAGTGGCTAGTTGTTTCCTAAGTTTTGGAAGATAGGCTCTTCCACCCCGGCCATCTCAACCAATATTGCAAGGAGACCCTCATTTGGGGTTTCCATCGACAACCACAGGGGGTATCTATTTAGGCACTTGATCCAAAAAGAAGTTTCCCCGGCACCCGGGGATGCGTCTTCGGCTTCCTTGATAGTAGATAAAGCTGGGGGTAGAAGTCCCCTCAATGTATGCGACAACCCGGTGTACCACAGCACATACAGGGGTAGAGGTCCTCCAGAACTGTGTAACAAACTTGGATTTCCCTGAGGGACACCACCCTCACCAAGACGATGCGGCTTCCTGCACAGAGGGTAGCACCCCTTCCGAATCAGAGGAAGATGATATTCCGACATTTCCTAACGATTTCTCTATACAAGGGTACGACACAGAGAGTACCACCGCCATCTCTTCCACCTCTACCCACGTGAGGACAGTCTTTTGGCTGACGATGATCATGAAGCGCCTTCTGACCGACAACGGCTAGAAGTGATGGAAGCCATGCTCTTGTCCTTGGTCAAGTACGTGTACGAGATCAAAGCCGCCTTGCCAACTCAACCAGCGAGGACACTGGACAAATAAGCCTGGAACCCGCAGTCAATGCAGACTCCAACACGACCATCCCTCCTTTGGGTGATGATCCCTTAGCAGCATCTGTTCCTTCAGAAACAGATGAAGCCATGGAGGCAAGGAGGAAGTCCAGGATCTTTGGGCAACGTTCAATGCGTGAGACTCCTCTTGGGATCTCAGAATACGACAGCCGTATCCTGTTGCATGGAGAGATGTGCCTTTTCTACCACGGTAAAAGCCATTCCATATCAATTCTTATGATGGGAAGACCTCTGCTAGTCGGTACATAACTTACTTTGAGGTTACAATCGACCATTTTCGCATAGTGATGCCATCCTCACACGAATATTTATCGGAGCATTGGAGGGGATCGCGTTCGACTGGTAGCGCAACCTTCCCGATAATTGCATCCATTCTTTTGACGGCTTCAAGCACATATTCCGGGAAAGATTCTACGAAGTGGGGCATGATGTAACAATGTCATCTCTCATGGACGTCGTTTAGGAAGAGAGGAAGCTAACGAAACTATATCGAGCGATTCCGTCAAACCGTAATGAGATTGCCCCAAGGCAATCCCGAGAGCTCCTTGATTGAAATCTGCCAGAAGAAGCTGCTCCATGCAATTAGCCTCTGGATGGGTGACGATCAGTTCAGGGATTATATGATCTTCATCATAAGTGCTACCAACGCAGAGGCAAAATTGAAGAAGGCTCGCAAGCTGAGATTATACTGTTTTCACTTAACAAAAGGCCTAAATTGGGTTTTGAAAATAAAACGAGAAAAGTACAAATAGTACTAATTGTTCTTGGAAGTATTACTATGGAAGTCTGATCTGAAGTCGATCACTTTGTTTCTTGGACCATACGATGATGATGAAGATCACTGCTAGAAGATGAACAACCGGAAGAACTAAGTCACCAGAAAGGTATCGACGCACTTGGGCACTGATGACGAGGCTGAATGTTTTCATGCTTTGCTTCGCTCTGTTCTAGAAGAAAAGTTGAAGAATAATGCTCCGGAGAATCAAAATCTCTGGGTTCTGATCTCTATGTATTCTCTTCTTGTCTCTCTCTCTCTGTGTGTGTCCCCTATATGAGAAAACTCAGTCTATTTATAGACTTGGCCTTCTGTACGTAAAACTCAACAAAAGTTCTGTCTTTACGCTAAAAACTGCCACCCATGACTGAAGTCATCCTCTGCATACGTTGACACGTGTCCTATTATTTCAATAAAAAGGATGCACGTACACACGTTCTTCGAGATGTGTGGTATGAAAGCCATATAAGCAAACCACGTTCCAAAGTAGTCAGGAAGGATAGGGCGTAAACAACAACCCAAATATACTCTGAGCGTAAAGTAGTAGACTAGGCGTAAAAGCCCTAACATAGACTTCCCGCGTAAAGTGGCTAAAAATAGCCTTGAGCGTAAAATATAGCCTAAATAAACTTTATGCACACGTCAACTTTTGAGCGTAAAAACTCATATAGTCTCCATGCGTAAAAGAAGTCATATTGTGAGCGTAAAATAGCTCAATCCACATACTAAACGACAACATTGGTCTTTGTGTCAAACAAATCCCTTCGAATTCTGTATTGTACGCTATAGTAAATCGTCATGTCAGACTTTGCATTAAATGCATGACTTGATAGCTTTGTCCAGCGTAAAGTGGTTAGCTTATCTCTGGCGTAAAACCACTAGCTTGACCCTGGCGTAAAGTGATTAGTCTGTCTTGGCGTAAAATAGATCATTTTGAGTGGAATGCTCTATCTCTTTGACTTAGTCTATGAAGCACACATTTTTTTACGCTCCTACAAGACCCCCTTCAAAGTTTTCGGAATTTGAAAAGACTTCAAAATTTTCGAAATACTTTGAACATGAAAAATGTGCCGGTCAATACTCAACCGTCATAATGAATTTTCTCTTGAACATTCGAACGCCTCTTCATCTCCCCGAGTTGCATTAATAATGATCAATTTTCATAAGGAATATGAAGAGTTGATTTGATTGTATATAAGGAGAAGTTCTTCATTCTCACTTTTTATCCTCATACTGTCATGGCACCAAAGAAGAGACGGATAAAGAAAAGGCTCCGAGCTAGGATTGACACAGAGACGGAGATCAGCGAGCACGTAACTTTGTAGAGTGCTTTGGACTGACTCCAGCGATATTCGGTCGTATAAATGGTGGTCCCTCAACTGCGTAGGAAGGATCAGGTGATGCAGAAGCATTCTCAATCTGATGCGTCGTTCCGGGATCCACAACATGCACGAATTAGGTGCCTCCCTTCGTCAGCCCAACGAAGGAGAGAAGAAATAGTAATGTTTTTTGTAGAAGTGTCTTGACACTTAACTTCTGTAGGGGCCTACTCCCTTTTTTTATAGAAATAAAATCTTAGTATTGATTTCATCTTTATTCGGTAGTGCATTGGTATCTAGAATTGTTCCACGCCTTTTTTTTACTGTATCTATGGTTGTTCATTCCCAAGAGAACAAATCAACACGTGGCAACAGTACTATGGTCACGAGTGCCTTTTATTAGGATCTTTCCCGAAATAAACTCACGCCAACCGTTTCTTCGACCCTTTATAAATAGCTGAGTTAAAGAATATTTTGTGCATTCTCATTCTCATTCTCTCATTCTTTTTCTATGAAGATAGCTATTTGCAAGATTTCATTCTCCAACAAGAGATTGATAATGACGATGCTTTCCGATGTCGTTCCTCTGTACACTTGGTCATCAGACGTTGATTCAACCACTCTTAAAGCCAAACCATCTGACCTTGATGGTAAGTTTGATTCAAAAAAACAATTGTCTTCCTTTGAGCTTTTTGTTGAAAAAAATGTCTATCTTTAATAGATAAGGCACGCCTACTGAAAATGAGCACAAATCTTTGACAGATATGGAGCGCATAAAAATAGGCGCAAAGCCTTTTAGATAAGATGCATATGAAACACGGGCGTAAAAAGCCTTGTTGAATAAGGTGCACATGAAACACTGGCGTAAAAAGCGTTGTTGAATAAGGTGCACATGAAACACTGGCGTAAAGCCTTGTAAATAAGATGCACATGAATCACAGGCGTAAAAAAGCCTTGTTGAATAAGGTGTACGAGCATCAGTCTTTAATTGGCCAGTATGTGGCTGATGATACTTCTGTTGAAAATATTTCTCTGTTGTTTTCTGCAAAGCTTGGCTGAAGAACTTTTCCAGAACCGGTATTGGGACTTGGATGCTGTGAGGAGCATTCTTCTGACATCAACATCAGGGAGCTTATGCGCTTTTGACGCGCAAACCAGCAACTCAGAACTTTTCGTGGGATAAAAGGGTCTCCTCAGATGGTAGGAAGAGCCTTTATACACGAAAAGTTGGATGGTGGAGTCAACTCTATCCCAAGAAATTGGGTTAGAGTTCCTTTCACGGCAGAACTAGGAATCGTATCCCAATGCTGGATACATTCCTATCTCTTATGAAGGCCTCCATTTCTCCACCAATTATATTGGCAGCAACACGTCTTCGGGCTGCCATACTCTGGGATTCTCCTCTCGTCTGAGAGAGAAGACCAGAGTTAATTCCTACTGTTCTGGTCGCCATTGAGGCTCAGACAGCAAGGAATTGACACCAACAACGAATCCGATGAAGAAGATCCAAAGAAGAAATAGATCTCGATTAGGTCATCGTTGTTGTATAGAATAAAATCCAAGATGTAATAGATTTCCATTATGATTTGTAAGAAAGTCTAAGAAATGTAATAGACTTTTATAAAGTGAGAATGGAAATGACAAGTCTTCTAAATTAAATAATTTGTATCTTATCCAAGGTAGTATGGACATGATAATAATGAAATCTTGTTTTCTGTTTAGAGTATACAATACTATCAGAGGTAATATGGACATGATAGATCGTAAAACTCAAAGAAAAGTAGATTAATATCTATTAGAGGTCAATTGGACATGATAGATAGGAAATACAAGCAGATTTAATATTTATTCAGAGGTCACAATAACATGATAAATAATAATCCAACTTTTTATACCAACTGGTAAGATAGAAGATTAAAATTTCTCTCCAAGAAGACAAGTAATCAGCTTATCCAAACATTGGTAACTGGGGAAATAAGAAGACAGGTGTCATAGAGAATACATGCCAATATTGATAAAAGAATGGATGAACTAACGTATCTCTGGGAGCGATAAGTCGATTCAATTCCACAAAATGGATGAATCTGATGTAACGAATGGATAGGTCTTTTCGAAAATGAAAAGTTATTTAAATTTCCAAGACCGGTTCATTAATAGATCTCTCCTATAAATATGTGAGAAATTTTTGTAACATTTCATTCTTTATTTTCATTCTTCTATCGAAAATGTCTTCCATGGACGTCAGCAAAAGAATGAAGTCTCCATGAAAGTTGAGGACGTCATCGAGACGTGCCCCATTGAGCCAATTGTGTCAGACCAAACAAAAATAGGCGAAAGCACTTCTACGCCCAAGCCACCACAAGACATCCTCGCTTTTTTAGAAGAGCCAAGGAAAACTCCTGAAGAAGAAGCACTGAGGATGGCTGTCTGCAAATTTATTATGAACTCAGGCACCGATGCCTTCGATGCATTGGCCGACTATGTATTTAATAAGGAAGGCAGTGGTCCTCGTCCTTAATCTTTTATTCAGAACAAAAATAATAAAAAAGATTTTATTTTCATTTTGTCTCTTTTTTTTATACATAGTACTTCTTAAGAAATTTGCCATTGATCGGCATCATGAGTAGATCTCCATTAGGCTTGGATAACCGATAGGCGCTATTGGAAAACACAGTCTCAATGACATAAGGGACTTCCCATTTTGCTTGGAATTTCCCTTTGCTTTTGTGAGTCATCACCATCGGTCTTAGAACAGCTAATACCAGCTCACCGACCTTGAATACCCTCTCTTTAACTTTACGATTGAAAGTTCGAGATATACGGGCTTGATATAGCTTAATATGCTGTTGTGCTTGAAGACGCTTTTCGTCCAATCCTTCAAGTTCTTGGAGTCGTAAGCGATCATTATTCTCTATAGTTAGCTCATTAGCAATAGCTATTCGAAGAGATGGAATCTAAATTTCCAATGGAAGGACAGCCTCACATCCATAAACCAGTGAAAATAGTGTAAAATCAGTAGGAGTTCGGACTGTTGTTCGATAAGCCCATAAATATTCTCCAAGTTTCTCATTCCAGTCACGTTTATTAGAAGAGATGAACTTTTTGAGAAGTTTGATGATCGTCTTGTTGAAAGCTTCGGCTAAACCATTAGCAGCTGGATTATAAGCCGTAGAAGCCAAATTTTGAATTTGATTCTTATCACAGAACCGATAAAATGCCTGACTAGCAAATTGTGGTCCATTGTCATGAATTATCCGTCGAGGAATCCCGAAACGATAAATGACATGGTATTTGATGAAGCTAATCACATTAGATGTTTTCACTTCAGTAAGAGGGACTGCTTCTGCCCACTTGGAAAAGTAATCAGTTATAGCCAATAGAAACCGATGTCCTTTAACAGAAGGAGGGTTAATCGGACCAATAATATCCATATCCCAAGCTTCGAAGGGCCAAGAAGCTGCTGTAGGATGTAAAAATTCAAAAGGTTGGTGAATAAAGTCAGCATAAATCTGACATGCTTTACACCTTCTGGTGTAATCCACAGCATCTGCTATCATGGAAGGCCAATGATACCCCATTATTCGAATACGATCTTGTAACTTTAGACCTGGTTGATGAGCACCACAGACACCATCATGAGCCTCACGGAATGTCTGTTTAGCTTCACTTTCTGAGAGACAACGCAGCAAGGGTCCATCGAATGAACGACGATATAACATATGTAAAGATGAATCATAATAGAATCGAAATGATCGTCTCTTAATTGATGCAGCTTCTTTTGGATCTTCAGGTAAAATCCTATGAACCGCATAATCAATAAATGGAGTTCTCCAATCCCTCTGTTGGGAGCTTGACTCTGTATTATAACTCTGTTCAATATACAAATAATTCTTGACACAGAATAAGTCTCGGTCCAACAAAGTAATTATATTTTGTCTCCGAATTGGAACAACCAAGTCTGCAGCTAAGCTAGCAAGAGTATCAGCTTCCACATTCTGAGAACGTGGTACAAATTTGATGAAGAATCCTTTGAATGAAAGGACCAACTCGATTACCACTTGATGGTAAGGGATGAGATCAGGATTTCTGACTTCATAAGTCCCTCTAACTTGATTAACAATCAGTTGAGAATCTCCATAAGCTTCTCGGAACTCAATGTCCAACTGTTTTGCTACTTGGAGACCAATCAGCAAAGCATTATATTCTGCTACATTATTGGAGCATGGCTCATTGAGAGAATAGCACGGTATATGACCATTTTATCAGGAGAAACCAAGACGATTCCTACTCCAGAGACAATATTACCCTTAGGTCCAACCCGTGATGCTCTATCAAAATATAATTGCCAGATATTATTCTTCAAAGTCATGTTGCAATCCACGACTTCATCTGGAGATGTTTCGGGTATAGGATGAGCAGCTAAGAAATCAGCTAATGCTTGACCCTTCACTGATTTTTGAGGTATATAAACCATGTCATAAGGAGTGAGCAACATCGCCCAGGTAGCTAACCTAGAGTTAAGAATGCTCGGTTTTCTCATCAATACCCAAATGGGATTTATTCTGGAGATGACATGAATAGTCTGTCTTGTCACATAATGTCTTGTCTTTTGGACAGCAAAAACCAAGGCCAGATATTCCTTTTCTACAGGAGTATACCTGTGTTCTGCTCCGACCATCATTCGGCTAAGATAATAAATTGCTTGTTCATGCCCTATATTACTTTTTTGTGCAAGAAGAGCACCAAGTGATTGATCCAAGGCTCGAACATATAACAAAAATGGTCTTCCTACTACTGGAGGTACTAGAACAGGTAGATTTGTAAGGTATTGCTTGATGTCATTGAAGGCTTTCTGACACGCTTCATCCCGAACAAATGATACACCCTTCTTTAATAGACGGGAGAAAGGTTGACATCTCCCAGAGAGATTAGATATAAACCTCCTAATATAAGCAATGCGACCCTGAAAGCCACGGAGTTCTTTCAAATTACGAGGAGGACGCATTTCAAGAATTTCTTTAACCTTATCAGGATCAACATGGATACCCTGAGAAGTAATGACAAATCCTGAAAACTTGCCACTGGAAACCCCTAAGAAAGACTTAGTAGGGTTCATTTTCAATTGATGTTGGTGCATCAGTTCAAATACTGTCTTCAAGTCTTGAATGTGATCATCTTTTGATCGACTCATAACAGCAATGTCATCTACATAACATTCTACTATTTTTCGTAGATGTTCTTGAAAGATGTTGCTCATAGCCCGTTGATACGTGGCACCGACATTTTTAAGACCATATGGCATAACCGTATAGCAGTAAACCCCAAGAGGTGTACGAAAAGCAGTATACTTCTCATCTTCTGGATGCATCTTAATTTGATTGTATCCTGAGAATCCATCCATGAAATACATGCGTTTGAAACCGGATGTATTGTCTATCATGACATCGGTAATCGAAAGTAAAAATTCATCCTTTGGATAAGCTGCATTAAGATCTCGAAAATCTATGCAAACTCGAACTTTTTTATTCTTCTTCATAACAGGAACAATATTAGCAATCCAGTCTGGGTGTTGTTCTTCACGAACGAAGCCACATGTGATCAGCTTTTTGACTTTTGCCTCAATTACATCCATCATATCTGGTCGAAAATGCCGTTGCTGTTATTTTACAGGCTTGGCATTAGGAAGAATATTGAGTTTATGAGTAGCAACTTTAGGATCTAGACCTGGCATATCCTCATAACTTCATGCAAAAATATCAATATATTCTTTGATCAATTTCATCAATTCTTCCTTTTCATTTTCAGAAAAGTTTTTACTGATGAATATTGGTTTAGGCGTAGTTCCATCTCTAACATCAATCTGGACAATCTCGTCCTCTGTAGGTGGTTGTCGTCGTTCAAAACGAAGATCCCATTAAGTGTCCATTTGTTGAGCCCAAGGATCATTCTCAAATGGTTCAGATTCACCGTCAGTTTGAACCATGTTTACTGAGAATATTTGTTCAGATTCATCATAATAACCTCTTTTAACACACGAGGAGTGAGAAGTATCGGATTCGACGAATTGGATTTCTTCTGAATCTGATGATTGTGAAGAGCTAGAAGAGAATTCTTCTTGAATATCGTTATTAAACATATGGGACGGATCATATTCCAACCCATGACGAGTTTTTTGATAAAACGGATCACTACTTAATGGTAATCGTCTACCCTTGCCTTGATTGAGACCTTGGATAGTCTTCAAATCATATCCCATATTTTGGATAATCTTGAGAGATTGTTGACTATATCTGTCAATTCAGATTCTTCCTTTATTTTTATCTCTTAAATTATCTGTCTGAGCAACAGGGATATTTCTAGCCGTACCAAACACAATTTGGTGCTTGTTTTTCTTATCAGACGGAATTACGAAATAAGATTCTTCGTGACGTCTATAGGTTACACAATCTTGTGATGAAGCAACTACAGGAAGAAGATAAGGAGAAGATGTTAGGAACCTTTGAGCATAAGGTCCAACATCGACATGAGGAGGAAAGGAATTTTTCTTATGATCAATGTATAAGGTTTCCTCTATGTCTATGTCGTCTTTATACTGATGATTTCGATCATCAGAAGATAAAGTCATTCTTTCAACATATTTGACAGCCATATACTCAAAAAGGAAATCTTCATTGATATTGGAAAGTACAGAATGATCAATATTTACATCATTTACAATTTGACTGCTACGCTTCGGATTAATCACTAATGGACCATCATCTGTCTTTTGCGTAGATTTGCCAAGATTGATAATCAATGGTGGTTCTGGATCATTCGTACGAGAAGTACGCCCTTTGACCTTGATCCTAAGAGGTTGAACTTGGCTTTTAGTAGGAACATTCACTGTTTCCTCAGATGAAGCTTGAGTTTTCCCTTTGACCTTGATCATCAGAGGTTGATTGTTGACAGGTTGGGGTTGGATTCACCCTTTAACTTTGATCTTCAAAGGTTGCTCTTCTGGCGGATCTTCATTAGTAGACTGATCTTCGGCAAATGATCGATCTTCAGCTATATCTGATATCTCTTTCACATGCTCTTGTTTGTAGAGCATTGAATCAGAAAAATAGGCTTCGACACCCTTGAAAGGATTGATATCAGCAAACTCAGTTTTCACAACTCCTTGGGAATCCACATACTTGAAGCATTGGTGGAGAGTTGAAGGCACGATATTATGCTCATGTAACCACGGTCTTCCAAGAAGGATGTTGTAGGATACGTCTGAATTAATAACATAGAATGTTGCCATAGTTCGAAGATCACCAATTTGAATCTTCAGACGAATCTTCCCCAGTGGTTTACTCTTTCTAGAGTTGAAACCAACTATTGTGGTACTAGTGTAAGTCAAGTCACTACTAGGAATCCTCAATGGTCTTAGCATACTTTGAAGAATTATGCTAATGGAAGACCCAGGATTAATGTAAATTCTGTCAACTTCAATGGATTCAATATACCTAGTGTAGCACAAAGGCCTGTCATGCTTGTTATGCTTCAACAGCATATCTTCTTGTGTAAAGGTGATGTTGGGAATTTCTTCCATAACACTATGACATTGTGGGCATGACACTGGTATATTATCAGGAGTCTTGAGTTAGGCTAAGCAGGAATCAGCTTACAGCAAAGCTTCACTCAAAGTTTCGCGACTTTCTTTAGAAAGGCGAAGCAACTCGAAGATAGATAATCTAGCCGGAGTATTAGATAACTGGGCTAGAATATCAAATTTATAGGGTTTCATCACCACCCCCTGACTGGAAGCAGACTTCAATGGGACGTCAAAACGTACTGCTTTCTGTTTCCCCTTTTCAACCACAGTAGAAACAAGAGACGATTGAGTTGATAGTGTTTCAACATTCTCTGCTTCTTTGGAGGATCTCTCATAATCTTTAGGGTACTCTTTTCCAGATCTTGTACCAGTAAAGGTTTCTTCTTCAGACTCAGAAGAAGGAAGTACCATATTGCAGGATTTAGTCTTCCTTCCCTTAGCCTTCTTCTTACGAGGATTGTTATGAAGAACCTCAGAACCCAATCCAACAGTGGATTTTTAATTTTAAATTTGTAAAGGAAGTCGTATTCCTTTATCATAATTCAAACCTTCTGTCTTTTGAAAATCATAACCCATCTTCTTCATAAGAAGGACAGATTGTTGACTGTACAAGTGAGTAGGCAGCAGACTTTTAACAGGTGGTTCAGCAGAGGAAGAAGAGATCTCTGTAACTACAGGAGAATGAGGAATAGAATTCTCTGTAGCTACGGGAGGAGAAGGATTTGGGATATGAGGAAAAATCCCTATAGAGGCTTTTTCATAAGCAGCAAAGACTTGTTGTGCCCTGTATAAGGGAACACTATTCATGGCTAGCCACTGCTGATGAGTAAGCTTGAGCTTGCTAGGAGGAACCAGACTTGGAGGACATATGTTCAATCCTCTTAATCCATTTTCTAAAGGAATGCCATCCCAAAAATGATCCAAATCATCAGGATCTGGAATAACATGAGAAATCATGTTGCAGGTTTTGACCTTCTTACCTTTCTTGGATTTTGAAATTTTACCTTCATCTTCCATTTCAGGTACTAAGTCAGGATGTACCCACATAATTTCACCATTTTTTAATGTAAGAGGCAACAATCCTTCATTTTCCTCCCTGGCAGGCGGGATATTCACAATCTTCATCGTCGCCTTCGGAATTGGGACAATTCCATCTGGCACTTATTGAGAAGAAAAATCTTCGAATTGAAGAGAAACCATATTGGTTGTGACCGTATGCTCATCACTAGTTAGAGAGATGGCATTGGCATTAATCAATTCTTGGATTTTTTTCTTTAGGAGATAGCAAGCCCTAGTGGGATGATTTATGTATCTATGATAGATACAATATTTGGGATTATCAGTCAGATTCACCTCATTAGGCCTCTTTGGCTCCGGGATCTGGAGTTTGCCACTCTTCACCAGACATTGAAATATCCCTGGGATATCACTCTCGTCAAAAGAATATTCTTCTTTTGGCTTAGAAGACTCCTGATTATTCGGCGTCATTTTACTTTTGGAAAGATTAACCATAAGAGTGTCTTTTCCTTTTGTATTATGATTGCCAGAATTATTACCAGGATTACCTTTCTTTCCTTTATCCTCTGAGGTAAAAATCATCCCATGTTCACGAGCCAACCTACCATTGGTCTCGGCAGAAACTGCTGCTATGATAAACGAAGCCCAATCTGTGAATTGGGAACCCGTGAAGACAGCGATGGATGGTCGCAGATTCATCTTGTATGTATCAATTAACGCTGAATCTGGTATACCAGGAGCAATCTTTAGAGTCGCCTGTCGGAAGCGTTCAATGAACGTCCGAGTATCTTTTTTCTCCTTTTGCTTGATTTCTATTAAGGAGGACATGTTCATGTCCATACCTCCTTCATAGAAGCGGGAGAGAAATATTGTCTTAAATTCGTTAAAAGACGAAATACAATTATCGGGTAAACTACGATACCAATCGTAAGATGAACCCGTCAAGCATCCAATGAATACTCGAATGAGAAAAGCATCATTTTTTTGCAAATGTACAGTCATAATATCAAAGTAATTGATATACTGACTAGGAGAAGCCTTTCCATCAAACAATACCATTGACTGTGGCTTGAATTTCGGTGGAAAGGGTATATCATTCCAATCAGGAGGATAAGGTTGCTTAATCCCTAACCTCTGGAGTTGATCCTTTTGCTTCAAAACTTCAAACTGTGTTTTAAGCTCACGCACTGTTTGAATGGCTTCACTGGTTTGCGGAAGCACATTTGATTGAATAGTTGTTGGTTGTACCGTAACCCCCACCGGAGATGGTACATCTTCTGGAATGATGAGATCTGGAGATGCATAATTTTGGTTAATAGCAGGCTCTTGGATATTTAAAGGTATATCAACCTCTTGGCTGTCTTGAGTTTGTGCTGCTACCTGTACTGGTGTTACTATTGTCGGTTGAGCAGTTTGCTGAGCAGTTATTATCTGGTGCATGCTTTGTATCATGTTAAGCATGTCTTTCAATGATTGCTCAACGGCAGTGAGACGTTGTTCTGTATTAGCAGATGACGTCTCTGGTTCATCTCCAATAGCGTAGGATTCAACCTCTCTTGAAGATACAGAGGGATTAGTATAGAAGTATAAATCGATACTATCAGTTTCGGACTCAAGAGATTGAGTACCCCCAGCTTCTGAATCAGAAGTCTGCAATTGTCTTTGTCTTCTTGATCGAGTATTCTGATATACTCCTTCAAAAGAATTAAGAAGTCTGTTGAATTGTTGTTGACCTGGGGTTTGGAACGTGTTCCGTTTAGGACGTCGTCCTCTGTTGGTATGAGATGCCATGTTGACTGATGCATATGACAACTCATCAGCTTGTTGTTGGGACGCATTAAAACTTAACCGATCAAAAACTGACCGTTTGGAGGCCGAACAACAACATTTAATTAAAATCTAGTGACACTCACAGTGATGATTTTCTTGGAGGAGTGTCACGGGAGATTGTCTATTTTTACGCTTTTGTATTAGCAATTCACGTAAATCAGAAGGAGTAGAAGGAGTAGTCTTCTTTATTACATTTGGGATAGCAAAACGTTTAGTTCCTTGTGTATAAAGAAGATTACTAGCAGCGTTAGCAGAACTAAACTGTACATTCTTACGTGCTTGGAGTTGCGTGCGTAAATTCTAAGATTTTTGAGCACGAAGGACTCCATTTTCATTGCGTATAATTTGTAAGTTTGGTACTTTGCGTACAGAAGGTTGTTGGTTGAAAACAGAAGTTTTACCAACTATGTTTTTATGCTTCATATGTGCAGGTACATTCACTTTAGATACAGAAGCATCTTTGTGAATTTTATCTACACTGTCACAGACAGGAGATTTACCTTTACGCATAGAGCGCAAAACATGAGTATCTGCCACGTCACAGACGGGAGATTTTCTTTTACACGAAGAGTGTAATTTTTGTGTGTCTACCACGTCACAGACGGGAGACTTATTCTTACACTCAGAAGCACAAACATTAGAGTCTGCCTCGTTACAAATGGGAGACTCGTTCTTATGCACTGAGCGTAAAATTTGGCTTTTACCTACTGGGCGTAAAACATCATTTTTACGCACTGGGCGTAAAACTTGGTTATTACGTAATGGGCGTAAAACCTGATTATCTTCACCGTCACAGACGGGAGATGAATTGTCACACTTAGAGTACAACGCTGAAGTAAGGACTGTCTCGTTACGAACGGGAGCCCCTACGACAGGAGTGGGAAGAATTCCCTTGCCATCAGAAGCAACAGAGAGATCAGAAGCTACTTTGGATTTAGGAACCTAAACTTTTCGTGCTTTGTGAGACTTTTGAATATTGGAGCAGCGAAAACCACCCCCAGTTCGGAGCATTTCTTCATAAGCAGTCTGGTCGAAGTGCACAACCAGAGTCTTCTTTGACGATCTAATTGACACATCATCGTATTGAGCAATTGCCTTCTCGTCAGAGGAGAAGGTCGTCCCCAACAGAGTCGTCATTTTGTTTCACTTAACAAAAGGCCTGAAATTGGCTTTTGAAAATAAAATAAAAAAAGTACAAATAGTACTAATTGTTCTGGGAAGTATTGCTATGGAAGTCTGATCTGAAGTCGATCACTTTGTTCCTTGGACCATACGATGATGATGAAGATCACTGCTAGAAGATGAACAACCGGAAGAACTAAGTCACCAGAAAGGTATCGACGCACTTGGGCACTGATGGCGAGGCCGAATGCTTTTCTGCTTTGCTTCACTCGTTCTGGAAGAAAAGTTGAAGAAGAATGCTCTGGAGAATCAAAATCTCTGGGGTATGATCTCTATGTATTCTCTTCTTGTCTCTCTCTTTGTCTGTGTGTATCCCCTATATGAGAAAAACTCAGTCTATTATAGACTTGGCCTTCTGTGCATAAAACTCAGCAAAAGTTCTGTCTTTACGCTAATAACTGCCACCCATGACTGAAGTCATCCTCTGCATACGTTGACATGTGTCCCATTATTTTAATAAGAATAGGATGCACATACACACAATCTTCGAGATGTGTGATATGAAAGCCATGTAAGCAAACCACGTTCCAAAGTAGTCAGGAATGATAGGGCGTAAACAACAACCCAAATATACTCTGAGCGTAAAGTAGTAGACTAGACGTAAAATAGCCCTGACATGGACTTCCCACGTAAAGTGGCTAAAAATAGCCTTGAGCGTAAAACGTAGCCCAAATAAACTTTATGCACACGTCAACTTTTGAGCGTAAAAACTCATATAGTCTTCATGCGTAAAAGAAGTCATATTGTGAGCGTAAAATAGCTCAATCCACAAACTAAACGACAACATTGGTCTCTGTGTAAATCAAATCCCGTCGAATTCTGTGTTGTACGCTATCAGTAAATCGTCATGTCAGACTTTGCATTAAATGCATGACTTGACAGCTTTGTCCAGCGTAAAGTGGTTAGCTTATCTCTGGCGTAAAACCACTGGCTTGACCCTGGCGTAAAGTGATTAGTCTGTTCTTGGCGTAAAATAGATCATTTTGAGTGGAATGCTCTATCTCTTTGACTTAGTCTATGAAGCACACATTTTTTTACGCTCCTACATACACATCCCAGACGAAGAAGATAAGGACAGACGTCCTAGTTCCACCTCTAGTAATAACAACAGTGGCGCCACCACCAATCGGGACAATAAGGGAAAACAGGCCATGGTCACTGATGCGACTCCGAAGCCCGAACAAAAACAGGTGGAAGGTCCGTGTCCCAAGGTTAATTACTTATTTTAATATAGTCATGTCAAACCTATCTTCGATATGCTCTTGCAAGAGGGTATGATCCAGCTCCCTCCACCGAGGCACGAACCCCGAGCGGTAGAAATAGAGGACCCAAAGTATTGTCACTTCCACCGCTATGTCCATCATGCCACTCATGATTGCTTCCAATTGAAGCGATACATTCAGAGTCTTATCGACTCCAAAGCTCTGTCGATAGACTTTGAAGAGGTTACCGTGGCAGCAAACATGATGTCTATTCAGTTCGGCAAATTTCCTCTAACAAGCACTCCAGACGGGGTCATACATGTCCCTTGGACAATTATAAAGGTTACTAATCTTCCACCCGTCCGGAGCCAAACAGCTGGATTGGTACCTCTCACCACATCGCGAGGAGAGATCATGTGGGTGCATCCAGACTTGGTGCCTGAAGTTACCCGGGGGTGTCATCTCCTACCAGCAAGAAAAAGGACAGGAAGTCTAGATCCTGCCATACAATTTCAGCCGAGGCTGAGGAAGCTGCAGCCATTGTTACCCGGTCTGGAGCACAAGTCCAGACCGTATGGGATAGTTCAGCCGAAGAACCTCAGCCAGCAGCGTTGCCTCCATCCGATGTTCCAAGGCCATCTCAGCCTCCACTGGTGGATAAGTCCAAAACGAAGAAAACCTGCTTTGATAGGCCACTCCGCAATGATGTACCTCAGGAACTGGAGAGACCTTAAAACTTTGACATATTATCACAATTGGCTAATATGCCAGCAAAGTTGTTGTTATACGAGCTCCTAAGGCTCTCCAAGGATCTTCGTGGCGTATTAAGCGAAGCACTCCAGAATGCTGACGCCTACTTAGCTCAGGTCAAGCCTCCGGGGGAAGACCCGCCAGTAGATTTATGGGACGATGATAGCACAGATGCAATGCCTAACATCATATTTACTCCTCCGGATATGTTGATCAAGTCCAATTTGTATGATCGCCCCTTGTACTACATTGGATACATAGGCGACATCAAGGTGGACCGGATGCATATCGACCCTGGCTCGTCAATAAGCATCATCCCGAAAAGCCTGCTCCAACTTCTTGGCATCCCTATGCATCGGCTAGCAGCAACTAATACTGCCATTAGCGGTTTTAACTCGGAAAGAAGCTATCCCCTAGGGAAAATTTGGTTAAAGTGCCAGATTGGTGACCTGAAGACGAAAGTTACCTGCTATGTCATAGATGTAGACACCTCCTACAACATCCTCCTGGGACGTCCGTGGATACATGACTATATGATCGTGCCATCCACCCTTCACCAATGTTTCAAGTATGTCAGTAAGCACGGTTTCGTGAAAACTGAATTTGCCGACATTGATCCCTTCAAAGGGGTTGAATCTTATTACTCTTCCGAGGCTTCTCTATATGTCGAATCCAGGAAACATATAACTGACGAGCTGGAAGCCATCACAGGGCCAGAAAAACCCTTGAGAATTCGTCTCCAAGCCCGCAAACAGGGCAGGGCTGCGTCCCTTGTCGCAACCTTGCATGAAGAGGTGCTCGGTTCTCCTGCCACACCTACGCAGTTGGAACCAATGGTCA
Source organism: Iris pallida (assembly GCA_029216955.1). Lineage (NCBI taxonomy): Eukaryota > Viridiplantae > Streptophyta > Magnoliopsida > Asparagales > Iridaceae > Iris > Iris pallida. Next base: position 7,978,154 of record JANAVB010034418.1, on the reverse strand, counting down.
TCCGTCTCCCGAGATCCAGCCAGGAGCCAAAACCTGTCATAAGGCCAATGGTGATCCGGCTACCGAAGTCCAATCAAAGGCAACAGAAAGATACAAGGCCCTCTGTAACACCGATGGTAATCTGATTGCCAAAATCTACTCCAAGGCGATCGGAAGACACAAAGTCTCTTGCTGAGCCAATTGTCATCCGTCTTCCCAAGATGAGCCAGCAGCCAAGTGTCGATCCAACACTCTCAGGCAAGTCAATACCTTAAGCAGAACCCTTGGTGGTCAAGTTGCCCAAAACAGCATCCCGACCTCTAAGCTCGCAGGGAGTAGCCAAGGAGGACGAAGAACTCGCCAAATACTTGGTTACACAGGTGGATAGCCCCTCTCCTGATGATGTAATCCCTATGGATAAAATTCCTTATTTCATCAATAAGAAGTTGTCGTTAGACTATTCTGAGTATGATAAGCCCAATCTGACGTATGTCGCACGGGACTATCTAGACGTTAGCCTGCACACACGGGTGACAACCGTCCATACCCCAAATCGACTTGCTCCCATAAAAGATGCTTACTTTCCGGTCCCAAACAGAAGAGGACAGGATCACACAATCATCTTTGGCCGAAAAGAAGGTCCTTAATCTTTCACGCCACAAGTATCCGATCTCGGACACGACGTTGGAAGACTACCGCTCTACTTGCATAGTCCTCAAGCCAAATACTTCATACAAAAGCAGAGGTATGACATGGAGGCTACCCCGGGTCTAAATCATGGTAGTGGTCGACGATTGCCTCTACAGCCGCTGGCACCGACAGGGAAACCTCAGGATTATTATCATAAATCCAAACGCGGCCTCGGGTATGTTACTCCACCAACAACGCCGGAAAGTTCTGATGAAGAATGTGAGTGGCACTCTCATTCATCCGAGCCACCCATTTACGACTCCGATAGCAGTATTGGAGATATATTCATACAGACATTGTCTGTCAATATGACATCTGCTGATATCGAAGAGGAAGACGAAGACCTACTTGAACCACTTGAGTTGGAGCCGTGGGTCCAGCAACTAGATGCATAATGGGAGAAATGCTTTAAACTTCGCGATCCTACCACTGAAGATGAGGTTATGGAAGTTAACCTCTGTGACGAATCCTCTCCAAAGCTAATCTTTGTCAGTAAAATTCTGACAGACGACGAACGGGAGTCGTTGTTACGACTCATTAAAGAATACATCAATGTCTTTGCCTGGAGCTATGAAGACATGTCAGGACTAAACCCCGAGATTGTACTTCATAAGCTGAACATTTATCCAGACGCAAAACCAGTCAAACAACAGCAGCGGCAGTTTCGTCCGAACATCATGAATTATATTGAAGTGGAAGTAAACAAGCTCATAGCTAGCAATTTCATCCGTAAAGAGCAGCACCCAGATTGGGTGGCAAACATAGTGCCAGTCATCAAGAAGAACGAAAAGATACAAATTTGCATAGATTTTCGCAATCTGAATGCAGCATGCCCTAAGGATGAATTCCCTCTTCTTTTCGATCACTGACATAATGATCGGCAATACGTGTGGCTTCGAGCGCATGTCCTTTCTGGATGGATTTTTAGGATATAATCAAATCAAGATGTCTCCTGATGATGAGAAGCATACATCATTTCGATCGCCGATCGGCGTATATTGTTATACGGTCATGTCTTTTGGCATGAAGAACGTCGGTGCTACATATCAACGGGCTATGAGTGTCATCTTCAGAGATAATTTGTGCAAGACGGTGGAGTGTTACGTTGATGACATCGCCGTCAAGAACCGCTCTAGAAATAATTACTTACATGATTTGAGAACAGAGTTCAACCTCATGCGTGCACACAACCTGAAGATGAATCCCACCAAGTCTTTCCTGGGGGTGTCCAGCAGAAAGTTCTTAGGCTTTGTCATTACTTCCCGAGGCATTCACATAGATCCCGACAAAACAAAAGGGATCCTGGAAATGAATCCACCAAGGTACCTCCGCAAACTCCGCGGCCTTAGGGAAGACTAGCCTATATCTGAAGGTTTATATCTAACCTCTCAGGGCGATGTTAACCCTTCACTTAACTCATGAGGAAAGGTGTCTCTTTTGTATGTAACGAGGAATGTCAGTGTGCCTTCGATGATATTAAGGAGTACCTGATGAATCCTCCAGTTCTGGTAGCCTCGATCGCCAGAAAGCCCTTTCTGCTCTATGTACGGGTGATGCAACACTCCCTCGGTGCTCTGCTAGCACAGAATAATGACGCGAGACACGAACAAGCCATTTACTATCTCAATCGGATGATGGTAGGACCGTAACATAGGTACACCATCGTGGAGAAGGAGTGCATTGCCCTAGTGTTCGCCATTCAGAAAATACGACACTATGTGACATGGCAGACCATCCATGTTTTTTCATGAGTTAATCATCTTAGGTTTCTGATGACCAAGCCAGGCGCACTCAGTTCTCGTCTAGCCACCTGGGCGATACTGTTATCCCCATACGATATGGTTTTTGTTCCGCAGAAGACTATCAAAGGTCAAGCCCTGGCTGACTTCTTAGCAGCCCATCCAGGCTCAGAAACAGCCAAAATTTATGAAAAAATTCTTGATAAAGTCGTCGCCTCGAACATGACTTCGTACGACGCTATTTGGCGAATGTTCTTCGACGGTGCTTCAAGAACGGGGCCACAAGGTGATATCGTCGCTGGAGTCAGGATGGTATTAATTTCTCCCTCTGGACTAGTAGTCAATCGGGCGTATTCTCTTACAGAACCCTATTCGAACAACGTAGCCGAATATAACGCTCGAGTCATCGGGCTCCAACTCGCAAAAGAAGGGGGATCATGTACCTGGAAGCATATGGTGACTCGCAGTTGGTTGTTAACCAGATTCGAGGTTCATACGAGGTTCACAACGAGGACCTGATTCCCTACTATCAGACAGCAATTGCCATCATTACAACCTTGGAGAGGTTCTTTACAGAGCACATTCCTAGGCTCTAAAATATCGAAGCCGATGCCCTAGCAGGTCTTGCTGCTTCCTTGGCGCTTCTAAATAACACTCATCATCTAGTCGACATAATAGGTCATGAACTGGTCTGCCCCAGGATCAATCTTCAATTGGGTATGAGTTACTCCACCCATATAACCAATGACATACAAGACGAGGTATTTTTCCAACTTCCTTAATTCCTAGAAAATCTATTTTAATTCCTTTTTAATCCAAACAAATTGCAATAGGTTCTAATTAGTGTGTTCTTGCTGATTGTGGAGGTTTTTCTCAGTTTGTGAGCAATTTGAAGATGTTTGCTAGCAAGGAGGAACCCTCCTATTGGAAGCTTTTCTTGCATTTGGACACCATTAGGTAAATCACTAAAACTCCTTGTTAGATGCTGATTTAATTGCATAAAGACCTAGATCTAAGTGTCCCCTAGCTAACCCTAGATTTTTGTTGGATTTCGTGTCCTTTTCGTGTCCTAAATGGACACGTATCAGCCCATGGGTTTAGGTGTTTGATGAAATGCCCCAATGGGCATTTCGATTTGATTTTTGGATTGTATTTGAATAGGATTCTAGGTTTGATGGTTACTTATGGTTTCCATTCGACTGAGTCAGTTTTAGGGTCGTGTCGTGTCTGAAATTGGACACGAACACGCGGGTTGACACACTGCACACGCTGCCCTGCTAATCGGGGGCTGTATCAAACACAACACGGGACCACTGGACACGAAACTTGACACACGCCTTGGGCCAGTGTCTAACACGCCACGTGTCAAGTTTTAGATGACCATGTGGCGTATCGAGGGAGGAATCAGCGTCGTACTGATTTTTCACTCTGCAGTACGCACAGGTGATCGAGTTCTGATACGTTGTCTTGGACACGTCTGTACGACTCGACATGGAGATTCAGGGTGTTGGACACGTAGCTGGACCCTAGGCGAACCTAGGGACACGACCACGAGACACTTGGACACCTGTGTCGTGTCCTAGACCTAGGTGCACACACGCACGAGACAGTGCACTGCTGTGCAGTGTCCAGTGTATGAATTTTGGGTTTAATTGTATTGGACACATCTGTGTCCTTATGGTGGACACGAGACACTTCCTATGACACGTGCACACTCTATATTTTCATTACCAACCTTTAACTTTGTATTTTAATTATTTTCAAATTATTTTTTTCCTATTTCCCCTAAATTTCTGATACATGAACAATTCCTGTTTTTCCAGTTTTTATAATTGAATTTTGGCAGATAATTAAACCTATTTAACTGATGTTAATGATTGGTTTTATACCCTAATATAGTACTCCTACTTATAATCTAGCTATGGTTCAATTTGGGTTGATTTGGTTGTGTATCGAACTTGGAATGGGATATTGAAGTTTCCAATATAACTGAACTATATAATAACTGATATTGAGTATGTCTTCCTTATTTCTAAATCTGAGAATGGTTTGGGGACTAGAGTCTTGGACTGAAAAGAAACTGAAATATGAAATTGTTTCCTTTCCTCCCTTTCACACTCACTGTTTATTCATATTTCACACACTGATTGCAATTCTGTGCACATACACACATAACAGTCAAACTTGAGAACTCTCTCACCCTTCACACCCTCATGCTAACTTCCACACACATTGCACTCCCTCACCAACACACGGCAGCACACTCTAGGTGACACCCTCATTCACTAATGACAGGATACTCTAACACACACACACTCACTTGTATAGACATATACATTGCCTGTCATATCTGTCACACACACTCTAGCATACATGTCCTATTGTCTCTCACTCTCTACACACACACATGCCTTCCCTCTCTCTATATACATATGCATAATATAAATTATATGTGTATAACTATTCATGTAGTGTGTATATATATATAGTTAATGTATATATATGTGTGGTGATTACTAATGTATTGTACTATGACCTATGTATACATGTATTATATATGAATGTGTATGTATTGTATAGGCCTATTAGGTATGTAAATGCATATTAGTTCTATATAATCCTATAGTGATGTATGTATATATATATATATATATATATATATATATATATATATATATATATATATATATATATATAAAATATATATATATATATATATATATATATATATATATATATATATATATATATATATATATATATAGCATAGGTTGACTTGTATGTATAATGTATATACACAATTGTATCAAGGATTGTATATTGATTTCCTATATAGCATGGTTAGACTTGTATAGACTAGTTTGACCTAGTTTAGACTTGTTAGACCTAGTTTGACCATAGTTGACCTAGTTTGACTTCTAGGGTTGACCAGAGTTGACCAAGAGTTGACTTTGGCCTAGATTGACCTAGATTCATTTAGAATGCATTAAATTGCATCTTGTTATCATTTTAGACTTTTTGTGACTTGTGCTGTTCGGATTAGGAGCCAGACACCTCTCCTCGGGCAGTATATTTCATCCGAACACTCAGATACCCGGCGAGTACATTCACTGATCATTTCATATCATGCTTAGAATTATTTTCCTGCTTTAAATTACTTTACTTGATACTGTCACGTTGGTCACACGGATTAGTACTATATAGATCCCTTCTTGAGATGTTATCCCTTCAGGAAGCATCGGGTACTACATGTTCTGTGCGTTTCACTTACATGGTGTATCACTATGCTTCAAGGTTCATTGATCACTTTTGACATGTACTCTCATGATCACAGAGTTTTCCTTGAATCCTTCCATTTATTGGGCTTCCTAGAATCCCCATTTATGGGACTATCATGTACCACCCTTCGGGGGCCGTTACATGAATCATAACATAACCTGGCAGGATCCTTGTGTATTGATTGGGGGTACGGGGGAGTAGAAGTGGACATGTGAATAATATCCAAGTAGTGTAGCATCAGAATCATTCCATAGTGTAGCATCAGAATCATCCTATGCCATTTACATGTCTATAATGTACTCTGACTCACTAGTCACTGTTAGTTCTCTATGTATAGTAGATATTTCTATTACAGTTCTCTCTCTGTTTACATACTGCATTTCTTTCTGTACTTGTATCTTACTTTACTGCATGATTATATTTTCTAACCTGTTATGAACTGTTGAGATGTATTGTGCTCGCTCATGTCCTGACTGGACCTGTTGAAAATATTACAGAGGACGAGGAGGAGGCCTGTGTGGATACCTACTACGGGGCAGCCTTAGACGACACTTGTGAGCTGGACTCTCAGGAGAACCCAGCTCTAGCTGATGACATTACCCCTATTGCCTAGACTAGCTTAGTTAGGCTTTATCTTACTTATGTTGTCTTGAGACTAGTTAGTTACACTTTATTTCTGTCTTGAGATCTGAGTTGTATATATTCTTTCATATTCAGTAGCTGAGACTTGTATTCTGGATATTTGCTGAGATATTATCTTAGAATCTTCTGACCATCTGTATTTTCTTTGAGTTCTATATCATATCGTGCTTCTTCTTCCTTAGTTGTGATTGAGTTTACATTCTGCTATGTCACCCCCATTCGGGGAGTATAAACTGCTTAGAATTATATTGTTAGATGTTGTGACCTAGGACAGCGTTCTACCGCCGATACTGCGGCGTAGGCTGGACGTACCCACGTCTCGTGCCCTTACTCTAGGGAGCGGGTCGTGACACATTTTTATTGGTGGCCCATATAGGTCTAGACTAGAAGTGTAGTGGTATTCAAACCAGAGTATCACTACAGCCTACAGTAGGATATATGACATTAGTTTTCAAGGTACTCAATCACATTAGGAAAAAATCTATTATTGCCATCTAAATCTATATTGTCAATCGATTCTTTTGAATTTTAACTGTCCACCTTTGTTATATCGCTTCTTTCTCAGAAATTGATACTCTTGTTTGGTCTGTCTTCATGATGGTGGAGACGCGGTCGTACCGTACCATTCATGGAGATACTGTAGAGGGGTCTGCTACCTCTCAGCCAGTTCAGCAGAGACAGGAGACGGCAGCTCCTGCCATCTCTACTCGTATTGAGGCTCCAACAGCAGTAGCAGGGGGTACGCCTCCACTGGCTCGGAGGCAGGACCCAGTCATCGCAGAGGTGCCTTTCCAGCAGCCGTCGCCTATTGGATACGTGGATGCGGCACAGATGTTCTCCTATTTCCAGCAGTTTATGGACCGGCAGCAGGCCCGACAGGACAGGGGCATGGAGTTGGCCCTTACGACAGTTGTAGCCCGACCTTTGGTTCAGCAGCCGAGGACACCTGGGATAGAGCAGTTCCAGAAGATAAGCCCAGAGACTTCTTGGGGACAGAGGGGATCCTATATGCTGACGAGTGGATCGAGCATATAGAGGAGATCTTCTGCCTGGCCCGGATACCGACAGATCTCCAGATAGAGGCAGCAGCTAGCCGGATGCGAGATCTTGCTCGCACCTGGTATCAGTCAGACCCTAGGGTTGGGGTAGCTGGGCCGACCTAGGAGGAGTTCAAGGGCTTCTTCAAGAAGAAGTTCTTTCCAGATTCAGCGCTTCGAGCCTTGGAGTCGCAGTTCGAGAGCTTGGTTCAGGGAAGCATGTCAGTAGAGGAGTACGCTAGGGAGTTCGGCCGCTTCAACAGATTCGTAGAGGGCTTGAGCGAGACGACGAAGGCCCAGAGGTTCCGGAAGGGTCTTGTCAAGGAAGTCAAGTCCTTGACCAAGGGCAACAGGGATGCCACTTTTGAGAAGATCTTGACGGAAGCCTTATTGGCTGAGGATGATCTTGAGCATAGGCTCAAGAGGGGGAGACACCCAGTTGGGGGCAGCAGCAGCGGAGGCCAGGCCAAGAGGCCTCACTTTCAGTACCAGCAACTGAGGCAGTTCCAGCCGCAGCCGATCCAGCAGAGGCCAGTTCACTAGCAGCAGCCGAGACCGCACCAGCAGGGCCAGAGACAGGTTACCACTTGTGCTTACTGCAAGAAGTCCGGGCATGTCATCAATGAGTGCTGGAAGAGGCTGGGCCGGTGCCTAGTGTGTGGTTCAGCAGACCACCAGATGAGGGAGTATCGCATGGGACGAGCAGCTCAGGAAGCAGCAGTCAGAGCTCTAGCAGGCCAGCAGAGGAGACCAGCCCTGTCGACTCAGCAGCAGAGGTTCGTCCAGCACCAGCAGCAGGCCAGGGGAGGCCAGCAGGGGCGAGCTTTTGCCATGGCGGCTGGAGATGAAGAGGTGATAGGAGAGCTGATCGCAGGTTCGGTTTTTCTCGACTCCAGTCCAGCTTTTGCATTATTCGATTTCGGTGCTTCGTATAGTTTTATATCAGTATCATATGCGATTAGACACAGTATTATAGTTGAATCGTTGCCTAGGACTTATAAGATCACGACCGGGGGAGGCATTATCCTCGTGAGTGATGTTTGTAAGGGTCGGAGTGTAGTTTTGGAAGACCGTGAGTTGGAGGTGAGGCTGCTCGTAATGCCATTACCGAACTACGATATAGTACTCGGTAAGGATTGGTTGAGCAGGCACCACGCCAGCATTGATTACAGAGGGGGTAGAGTTCTCTTCAGAGCACCGGGGGAGCCAGAGTTCGAGTAATCCAGATGTAAGGCAGAGCAGAGCAGCGGAGTCTTCTGCAGAGTCTCGGTTGAGGAGCAAACAATTCCATACCCCTTGATAGCAGAGTATATGGAGGTTTTTCTAGAGGAGTTGCCTAGATTGTCACCGAACAGAGACATTGAGTTCTCGATAGACTTGGTTCTAGGAGCGGAACCCATCTCTCAGCATGTCTATCGGGTGAACAATAGTGAATTGGTGGAGCTGAAGAAGCAGATGGATGAGCTGTAGGACAAGGGTTTCATCCGTTCGAGTTCATCGCCATGGGGTGCACCAGTGTTATTTGTGCCTAAGAAGGATGGGTCAGTACGGATGTGTATTGACTACAGGGCACTCAACAACCTCACGATCAAGAACAGATACCCACTGCCGCAGATCGACGATCTTTTTGACCAGTTGAGCGGAGCTCGGGTATTTTCCAAGATTGATCTGAGGTCAGGATATCACTAGGTGAAGGTGAAGGGGGAGGATATTCCCAAGACCGCTTTCAGGACGCGGTACGGGCAGTTTGAGTTTTTGGTTATGCCGTTTGGGCTAACCAATGCACTAACGGTGTTTATAAACCTGTTGAACAAGGTGTTCCACCAGTACCTGGATCAGTTTGTGGTAGTGTTCATTGATGACAGCTTGGTATATTCCAAGACTGAGGAGGAGCACGAGGAGCATTTGAGGATAGTGCTGGAGACTCTCAGGAAGGAGCAGCTTTATGGGAAGTTCTCCAAGTGTGAGTTCTTCTTGGATCGGGTGGACTTTTTGGGGCATGTGGTGACTGGAGATGGGATCTTAGTTGACCCCAAGAAGATCGTAGCGGTTGAGGCATGGGCAGCACCGACTTCAGTGGCAGAGATCAGGAGTTTTCTGTGGCTGGCAGGATATTATCGGAGATTTATGTAGGATTTCTCCCGGGTTGTAGAGCCGTTGACTCGGTTGAACCGGAAGGATGCTGAGTTTGTTTGGTCAGAGGAGTGTCAGGCAGCTTTTGATGAGTTGAAGAAGCGGCTTACGACAGCACTGATTCTGACGTTGCCTTCAGGATCAGGGGGATTCACTATCTATAGTGACACTTTAGGGAAGGGGCTGGGTTGTGTCTTACAACAGCATGGGAAGATGATTGCCTTTGCTTCCAGGCAATTACGTCCCCATGAGAAGAACTATCCTACCCACGACCTGGAGCTGGCAGGAGAGATTTTTGCTCTAAAGTTGTGGAAGCATTATCTATATGGGAAGCGGGTAGAGATTTTTACAGATCACAAGAGCTTAAAGTATGTGTTTACTCAGAAGGAGCTGAACATGAGACAGTGCAGATGGCTAGAGTTGATGAAAGACTTCGACATATCACTTCAGTATCACCCAGGAAAGGCCAACGTGATTGTCGATGCCTAGAGTAGGTATCCGACAACCATGTGTTTGACAATGGATCGGTATTTGCTTGCAAACTTGGAGAGCCTTACGATTAAAGTGATTGTGCCCAGTGTGCAGATACAGATGTGGGGCATGCAGATACAGTCAGACTTGGTGGAGAGGATCAAGTCGGCACAGTTTGAGGACGTTGCTCTGCAGTGTCTCCGAGAGCAGGTTCGAGCAAGATTGGTGGATGGCGAGTTTTCTCTTACAGAGGATGGTGCCTTGAGGCACGGTTCCAGGTTATGTGTGCCCAGTGGAGATCTCAGGGAGCAGGTTTTGCAGGAGGCCTACAGATCTCAGTACTCTATACACCCTGGTGCCAACAAGATGTACCGAGATCTGAGGGAGCATGTTTGGTGGTCCGAGATGGAGTGGGAGGTAGCTCGCTTCGTAGCTAGATGCTTGGTCTGTCAGCAGGTCAAAGCAGAGAGGCTGAGGCCCGGTGGATTGTTGCAGCCGCTGCCCATTCCTGAGTGGAAATGGGAGCATATCACTATGGATTTCGTATCTGGATTGTCGTGTACACCAGGAGAAAAAGATGCAATTTTGGTCATCATTGACAGGTTGACCAAATCGGCCCACTTCTTGCCATTCAAGGTGGGTAAGTCTACAGAGAGACTGGCGAAGATGTATATACGGTAGATAGTTAGGATTTACGGGGTTCCGATCAGTATCATCTCAGATCGGGATGGTCGCTTTACTTTCCATTTCTGGAGGAGTCTACAGATTAGCTTGGGCACTCAGCTCAAGTTTAGTACTGCATACCACCCCCAGACGGACGGACAGTCAGAGAGGACTATTCAGACACTTGAGGATATGATGCGGACGTACGTTCTGGACTTTGGAGGTTCCTGGGAGGATCATCTATATTTGGTGGAGTTTGCTTATAATAACAGTTTCCAGGCCAGCATTGAGATGTCACCTTTCGAGGCTCTGTACGGGCGTAGGTGTCGTACACCCTTATCTTGGGATGATGTTGGTGAGCGAGCTTTACTGGGACCAGAGATGGTTGTTGACGCAGCCAAGAAGGTGAAGCTCATCAGGGACAGACTTCGCGTGACGCAGGACAGACATCGGCACTGGGCCGATAGCCACCGGAGGTCATTGGAATTTAAGGTATAGATTAGAGTAGGAATTAGATTTAGGGTTTGTGTTTGTGATTTTGATCATGTTTGTTTATCATAATTTATTGAGACCTTGCTTGCGATTAGGTTGGATACCAGGTTTTCTTGAGGATATCTCCGACTCGTGGTACGATACGTTTTGGTGGAGGCGGAAAGCTTAGCCCGCGCTTCATCGGCCCTTTCGTTATCAGCAGGAGAGTCGGAGACGTGGCATACAGGCTAGACTTGCCACCTGCACTAGTGGGGATCCACAACGTATTCCATGTATCACAGTTGAGACAGTACGTGGCTGACCCTAGCCATGTGCTCGATCATTCGGAGATTGAGGTTGGGCCTTCTCTCAGCTATCCAGAGCAGCCAGTGGAGATACTGGATCGACGGAAGAAGGTTCTGAGGAACCAGGTGATACCCTTGGTATACGTCGCATGGAGGCATCATTCTTCAGGAGAGTCTACCTGGGAGCGGGAGGATGAGATGTGCGAGAGATACCCATATCGTTTTGGACCGTGAGGTATACTTTCTATCCTTCTCATCAGTTGCATTTTGCCTTTCAATTTCGAGAACGAAATTTTTTTAAGGAGGGTAGATTTGTCACTACCACATTTCTAGTTTGAAGGTATTTTTGTCATTTTTGAGGTTATTTGAATTTAATATAATTTATTTGAATTTATGGGAATTTTTAGGATTTATTTTAGAATTATTTGAATGATGGTTGACTCGGTTGACTTTGACTAGCTTTGACTTGGTAGACTAACCTAGAAGCTAACCCTAGTTGAGTTTGGACTTGGTTAGGTCAAGTAACCCTAGTTAGACTAGAATTAACCTAAGGTTAGTCATTAAACTCAAGATAGAATAGAAAGGCTTTTAGTCATAAGCCATGACTTATGGTTTTGAACCATTGATTAATGATTAAGCCCTAGCCCAACCTATTAGCTAAACCTAACTCTAATCTATTGTGGCCGGCCACTAGCATTGGAAAACCCCCTATAAATATTCTCCTCCATTTAGGGCTAGCCTCTTTAGGAAAGAACAAGTTTAAGAAGAGGTATTTTCCCAACTTCCTTAATTCCTAGAAAATTTATTTTAATTCCTTTTTAATCCAAACAAATTACAACAGATTCTAATTAGTGTGTTCTTGCTGATTGTGGAGGTTTTTCTCAGTTTGTGAGCAATTTGAAGAAGTTTGCTAGCAAGGAGGAACCCTCCTATTGGAAGCTTTTCTTACGTTTGGACACCATTAGGTAAATCAATAAAACTCCTTGTTAGATGCTGATTTTATTACATAATAACCTAGATCTATGGGTTCCCTAGCTAACCCTAGATTTCTGTAGGATTTCGTGTCCTTTTCGTGTCCTAAATGGACACGTATCAGCCCATGGGTTTAGGTGTTTGATGAAATGCCCCAATAGACATTTCGATTTGATTTTTGGATTGTATTTGAATATGATTCTAGGTTTTATGGTTGCTTATGGTTTTCTATTCGACTGAATCGATTTTAGGGTCGTGTCGTGTCTGAAATTGGACACAAACATGCGGGTTGACACACTACACATGCTGCCCTGCTATTCGGGGGCTGTATCGGACACAACACGGGACCACTGGACACGAAACTTGACATACGCCTTGGGGCAGTGTCTGACATGCCTCGTGTCAAGTTTTAGATGACCACGTAGCGTATCGAGGGAGGAATCAGCGTCGCACTGATTTTTTACTGTGTAGTACGCACAGAGATCGAGTTCTAATACGTTGTCTTGGACACGTCTGTGCGACTCGACACGGAGATTCAGGGTGTTGGACACGTAGCTGGACCCTAGGCGAACCTAGGGACACGACCATGAGACACTTGGACACCTGTGTCGTGTACTAGACCTAGGTGCACACACACATGAGACAGTGCACTGCTGTGCAGTGTCTAGTGTATAAATTTTGGGTTTAATTGCATTGGACACGTCTGTGTCCTTGTGGTGGACACGAGACACTTCCTATGACACGTGCACACCCTATATTTTCATTACCAACCTTTAACTTTGCATTTTAATTGTTTTCGAATTACTTTTTTCCTATTTCCCCTAAATTTCTGATACATGATCAATTCCTGTTTTCCAGTTTTTATAATTGAATTTTGGAAGCTAATTAAACCTATTTAACTGATGTTAATGATTGGTTTTATACCCTAATATAGTACTCCTACTTATAATCTAGCTATGGTTCAATTTTGGGTTGATTTGGTTGTGTATCGAACTTGGAATGGGATATTGAAGTTTCTAATATAACTGAACTGTATAATAACTGATATTGAGTATGTCTTCCTTATTTCTAAATCTGAGAATGGTTTGGGGACTAGAGCCTTGGACTGAAATATGAAATTGTTTCCTTTCCTCCCTTTCATACTCACTGTCTATTCATATTTCACACACTGATTGCAATTTTGTGCACATACACACATAACAGTCAAACCTGAGAACTCTCTCACCCTTCACACCCTCATGCTAACTTCCACACACATTGCACTCCCTCACCCACACACAGCAGCATCTCTAGGTGACACCCTCATTCACTAATGATAGGATACTCTCACACACACACACTCACTTGTATAGACATACACATTGCCTCTCACATCTCTCACACACACTCTAGCATACATGTCCTATTGTCTCTCACTCTCTACACACACACACATGCCTTCCCTCTCTCTATATACATATGCAAAATATAAATTATATGTGTATAACTATTCATGTAGTGTATATATATAGTTAATGTATATATATGTGTGGTGATTCCTAATGTATCGTACTATGACCTATGTATACATGTATTATATATGAATGTGTATTGTATAGGCCTATTAGGTATGTAAATGCATATTAGTTCTATATAATCCTATAGTGATGTATGTATGTATATATATATATATATATATATATATATATATATATATATATATATATATATATATATATATATATATGTATATAAATATGCCTATATATAAAAAAAAAATATATATGTATGTATATATATATATATATATATATAAGATTGATACATGCCTATATATATATATATATATATATATATATATATATATATATATATATATTAGCTCTCTATAGCATAGGTTGACTTGTATGTATAATGTATATACACAATTGTATCAAGGATTGTATGTTGATTTCCTATATAGCTTGGTTAGACTTGTATAGACTAGTTTGACCTAGTTTAGACTTGTTAGACCTAGTTTGACCATAGTTGACCTAGTTTGACTTCTAGGGTTGACCGGAATCGACCAAGAGTTGACTTTGGCCTAGATTGACCTAGATTCATTTAGAATGCATTAAATTGCATCTTGTTATCATTTTAGACTTATTGTGACTTGTGTTGTTCTGATTAGGAGCCAGACACCTCTCCTCGGACAGTACATTTCATCCGGACACTCAGATATCCGGCGAGTACATTCTCTGATCATTTCATATCCTGCTTAGAATTATTTTCCTGCTTTAAATTAGTTTACTTGATACTGTCACGTTGGTCACACAGATTAGTACTATATGGATCCCTTCTTGAGATGTTATCCCTTCAGGGAGCATCGGGTACTACATGTTCTGTGCGTTTCACTTACATGGTGTATCACTATGCTTCATGGTTCATTGATCACTTGTGACATGTACTCTCATGATCACAGAGTTTTCCTTGAATCCTCCTATTTATTGGGCTTCCTAGAATCCCCATTTATGGGACTATCATGTACCACCCTTCGGGGGCCGTTACATGAATCATGACATAACCTGGCTGGATCATTGTGTATTGATTTGGGGTACGGGGGAGTAGAAGTGGACATGTGAATAATATCCAAGTAGTGTAGCATCAGAATCATTCCATAGTGTAGCATCAGAATCATCCTATGCCATTTACATGTCTATAATGTACTCTGACTCACTAGTCACTGTTAGTTCTCTATGTATAGTAGATATTTCTATTACAGTTCTCTTTCTGTTTACATACTGCATTTCTTTCAGTACTTGTATCTTACTTTACTGCAAGATTATATTTTCTAACCTGCTATGAACTGTTGAGATGTATTGTGCTCGCTCATGTCCTGACTGGACCTGTTGAAAATATTATAGAGGACGAGGAGGAGGCCTGTGTGGATACCTTCTACGGGGCAGCCCTAGACGACACTTGTGAGCTGGACTCTCAGGAGGACCCAGCTCTAGCTGATGACATTACCCCTATTGCCTAGACTAGCTTAGTTAGGCTTTATCTTACTTATGTTGTCTTGAGACTAGTTAGTTACACTTTATTTCTGTCTTGAGATCTGAGTTGTATATATTCTTTCATATTCAGTAGCTGAGACTTGTATTCTGGATATTTGCTGAGATGTTATCTTAGAATCTTCTGACCATCTGTATTTTCTTTGAGTTCTATATCATATCGTGCTTCTTCTTCCTTAGTTGTGATTGAGTTTACATTCTGCTATGTCACCCCCATTCGGGGAGTATAAACTGCTTAGAAATATATTGTTAGATGTTGTGACCTAGGACAGCATTCTACCGTCGATACTGCGGCGTAGGCTGGACGTACCCACGTCTCGTGCCCTTACTCTAGGGAGCGGGTCGTGACACATTTTTATTGGTGGCCCATGTAGGTCTAGACTAGAAGTGTAGTGGTATTCAAACAAGAGTATCACTACAGCCTGTAGTAGGATATAGGACATTAGTTTTCAAGGTACTCAATCACATTAGGAAAAAATCTATTATTGCCATCTAAATCCATATTGTCAATCGATTCTTTTGAATTTTAACTGTCCACCTTTGTTATATCGCTTCTTTCTCAGAATTTGATACTCTTGTTTGGTCTGTCTTCATGATGGTGGAGACGCGGTCGCACCGTACCATTCATGGGGATGCTGTAGAGGGGTCTGCTACCTCTCAGCCAGTTCAGCAGAGACAGGAGACTGCAGCTCCTGCCATCTCTATTCGTATTGAGGCTCCAGCAGCAGCAGCAGGGGGTATGCCTCCACTGGCTCGGAGACAGGACCCAGTCATCGCAGAAGTGCCTTTCCAGCAGCCGTCGCCTACAGGATACGTGGATGCGGCACAGATGTTCTCCTATTTCCAGCAGTTTATGGATCGGCAGCAGGCCCGACAGGACAAGGGCATGGAGTTGGCCCTTACGACAGTTGTAGCCCGACCAGTGGTTCAGCAGCCGAGGACACCTGGGATAGAGCAGTTCCAGAAGATGAGCCCCAGAGACTTCTTGGGGACAGAGGGGATCCTATATGCTGACGAGTGGATCGAGCATATAGAGGAGATCTTCTGCCTGGCCCGGATACAGGCAGATCTCCAGATAGAGGCAGCAGCTAGCCGGATGCGAGATCTTGCTCGCACCTGGTATCAGTCAGACCCTAGGGTTGGGGTAGCCGGGCAGACCTGGGAGGAGTTCAAGGGCTTCTTCAAGAAGAAGTTCTTTCCAGATTCAGCACTTTGTGCCTTGGAGTCGCAGTTCGAGAGCTTGGTTCAGGGGAGCCTGTCAGTAGAGGAGTACACTGGGGAGTTCGGCCGCTTTGCCAGATTCGTAGAGGACTTGAGCGAGACGGCGAAGGCCCAGAGGTTCCGGAAGGGTCTGGTCAAGGAAGTCAAGTCCTTGACCAAGGGCAATAGGGATGCCACTTTTGAGGAGATCTTGACGGGAGCCTTATTGGCTGAGGATGATCTTGAGCATAGGCTCAAGATGGGGCGAGACCCAGTTGGGGGCAGCAGCAGCGGAGGCCAGGCCAAGAGGTCTCACTTTCAGTACCAGCAGCCGTGGCAGTTTCAGCCGCAGCCGATCCAGCAGAGGCCAGTTCACCAGCAGCAGCCGAGACAGCACCAGCAGGGCCAGAGATAGGTTACCACTTGTGCTTACTGTAAGAAGCCCGGGCATGTCATCAATGAGTACTGGAAGAGGCTGGGCCAGTGCCTAGTGTGTGGTTCAGCAGACCACCAGATGAGGGAGTGTCGCATGGGATGAGCAGCTCAGGAAGCCGCAGTCAGAGCTCCAGCAGGCCAGCAGAGGGGACCAGCCCTGCCGACTCAGCAACAGAGGTTCGTCCAGCACCAATAGCAGGCCAGGGGAGGCCAGCAGGGGCGAGCTTTTGCCATGGCGGCTGGAGATGCAGAGGTGATAGCAGAGCTGATCGCAGGTTCGGTTCTTCTCGACTCCAGTCCAGCTTTTGCATTATTCGATTCCGGTGCTTCGCATAGTTTTATATCAGTATCATATGCGATTAGACACAGTATTATAGTTGAATCATTGCCTAGTACTTATAAGATCATGACCGGGGGTAGCATTATCCTCGTGAGTGATGTTTGTAAGGGTCGGAGTGTAGTTTTGGGAGATCGTGAGTAGGAGGTGAGGCTGGTCGTAATGCCATTACCGAACTACGATATAGTACTTGGTAAGGATTGGTTGAGCAGGCACCACGCCAGCATTGATTGCAGAGGGGGTAGAGTTCTCTTCAGAGCGCCGGGGGAGCCAGAGTTCGAGTACTCTAGACGTCAGGTAGAGCAGAGCAGCGGAGTCTTCTGCGGAGTCTCGGTTGAGGAGCAAACGATTTCATACCCCTTGATAGCAGAGTATATGGATGTTTTTCTAGAGGAGTTACGTAGATTGCTACCGGACAGAGACATTGAGTTCTCGATAGACTTGGTTCTAGGAGCGGAACCCATCTCTCAGCATATCTATCGGGTGAACAATAGTGAATTGGTGGAGCTAAAAAAGCAGGTGGATAAGCTGTAGGACAAGGGTTTCATCTGTTCGAGTTCATCGCCATGGGGTGTACCAGTGTTATTTGTGCCGAAGAAGGATGGGTCAGTACGGATGTGTATTGACTACAGGGAACTCAACAATCTCACGATCAAGAACAGATACCCACTGCCGCGGATCGACGATCTTTTTGACCAGTTGAGCGGAGCTCGGGTATTTTCCAAGATTGATCTGAGGTCAGGATATCACTAGGTGAAGGTGAAGGGGGAGGATATTCCCAAGACCGCTTTCAGGATGTAGTACGGGCAGTTTGAGTTTTTAGTTATGCCGTTTGGGCTAACCAATGCACTAACAGTGTTTATGAACCTGTTGAACAAGGTGTTCCACCAGTACCTTGATCAGTTTGTGGTAGAGTTCATTGATGACATCTTGGTATATTCCAAGACTGAGGAGGAGCACGAGGAGCTTTTGAGGATAGTGCTGGAGACTTTCAGGAAGGAGCAGCTTTATGGGAAGTTCTCCAAGTGTGAGTTCTTCTTGGACCGGGTGGACTTTTTGGGGCATGTGGTGACTGGAGATGGGATCTCAGTTGACCCCAAGAAGATCGTAGCAGTTGAGGCATGGGCAGCACCGACTTCAGTGGCAGAGATCAGGAGTTTCCTGTGGGTGGCAGGATATTATCGGAGATTTGTGCAGGATTTCTCCCGGGTTGTAGAGCCGTTGACTCGGTTGACCCGGAAGGATGCTGAGTTTGTTTGGTCAGAGGAGTATCAGGCATCTTTTGATGAGTTGAAGAAGCGGCTTACGACATATCTGATTCTGACGTTGCCTTCAGGATCAGGGGGATTCACTATCTATAGTGACACTTTAGGGAAGGGGCTGGGTTGTGTCTTACAGCAGCATGGGAAGATGATTGCCTTTGCTTCCAGGCAATTACGTCCCCATGAGAAGAACTACCCTACCCACGACCTGGAGCTGGCAGGAGAGATTTTTGCTCTGAAGTTGTGGAAGCATTATCTATATGGGGAGCGGGTAGAGATTTTTACAGATCACAAGAGCTTAAAGTATGTGTTTACTCAGAAGGAGCTAAACATAAGACAGTGCAGATGGCTAGAGTTGATGAAAGCTTCGACATATCACTTCAGTATCACCCAGGGAAGGCCAACGTGGTTGTCGATGCCTAGAGTAGGTATCCGACAACCATGTGTTTGACAATGGATCGGTATTTGCTTGCAGACTTGGAGAGCCTTGCGATTAAAGTGATCGTACCCGGAGTGGAGATGCAGATGTGGGGCATACAGATACAGTCAGACTTGGTGGAGAGGATCAAGTCGGCACAGTTTGAGGACGTTGCTCTGCAGTGTCTCCGAGAGCAGGTTCGAGCAGGATTGGTGGATGGCGAGTTTTCTCTTACAGAGGATGGTACCTTGAGGCACGGTTCCAGGTTATGTGTGCCCAGTGGAGATCTCAGGGAGCAGGTTTTGCAGGAGGCCTACAGATCTCAGTACTCTATACACCCTGGTGCCAACAAGATGTACCGAGATCTGAGGGAGCATGTTTGGTGGTCCGAGATGGAGCGGGAGGTAGCTTGCTTCGTAGCTAGGTGCTTGGTCTGTCAGCAGGTCAAGACAGAGAGGCAGAGGCCCGGTGGATTGTTGCAGCCGCTGCCCATTCCTGAGTGAAAATGTGAGCATATCACTATGGATTTCGTATCTGGATTGCCGCGTACACCAGGAGGAAAAGACGCGATTTTGGTCATCGTTGACAGGTTGACCAAATCGGCCCACTTCTTGCCATTCAAGGTGGGTAAGTCTACAGAGAGACTGGCGGAGATGTATATGCAGCAGATAGTCAGGATTCACGGGGTTCCGATCAGTATCATCTCAGATCGGGATGGTCGCTTTACTTCCCATTTCTAGAGGAGTCTACAGATTAGCTTGGGCACTCAGCTCAAGTTTAGTACTGCATACCACCCCCAGACGGACGGACAGTCAGAGAGGACTATTCAGACACTTGAGGATATGATGCGGACGTGCGTTCTGGACTTTGGAGGTTCCTGGGAGGATCATCTATATTTGGTGGAGTTTGCTTACAACAACAGTTTCCAGGCCAGCATTGAGATGTCACCTTTCGAGGCTCTGTACGGGCGTAGGTGTCGTACACCCTTATCTTGGAATAATGTTGGTGAGCGAGATTTACTGGGACCAGATATGGTTGTTGATACAGCCGAGAAGGTGAAGCTCATCAGGGATAGACTTCGCGTGGCACAGGACAGACATCGGTACTGGGCCGAAAGCCACCGGAGGTCATTGGAATTTGAGGTACAGATTATAGTAGGAATTAGATTTAGGGTTTGTGTTTGTAATTTTGATCATGTTTGTTTATCATAATTTATTGAGACCTTGCTTGCGATTAGGTTGGAGACCAGGTTTTCTTAAGGATATCTCCGACTCGTGGTACGATATATTTTGGTGGAGGCGGGAAGCTTAGCCCGCGCTTCATCGGCCCTTTCGTTATCAGCAG
Organism: Iris pallida; assembly: GCA_029216955.1. NCBI lineage: Eukaryota > Viridiplantae > Streptophyta > Magnoliopsida > Asparagales > Iridaceae > Iris > Iris pallida. Next base: position 7,957,748 of record JANAVB010034418.1, on the reverse strand, counting down.
GAGAGTCGGTGACCTGGCATACAGGCTAGACTTGCCACCTGTACTAGTGGGGATCCACAACGTATTACATGTATCACAGTTGAGACGGTACGTGGCTGACCCTAGCCATGTGCTCGATCATTCGAAGATTGAGGTTGGGCCTTCTCTCAGCTATCCAGAGCAGCCAGTGGAGATACTGGATCGACGGAAGAAGGTTCTGAGGAACCAGGTGATACCATTGGTATGTGTCGCATGGAGGCATCATTCTCCAGGAGAGTCTACCTGGGAGCAGGAGGATGAGATGTGCGAGAGATACCCATATCATTTTGGACCGTGAGGTATACTTTCTATCCTTCTCATCAGTTGCATTTTGCCTTTCAATTTCGAGAACGAAATTCTTTTAAGGAGGATAGATTTGTCACTACCACATTTCTAGTTTGAGGGTATTTTTGTCATTTTTGAGGTTATTTGAATTTAATATAATTTATTTGAATTTATGGGAATTTTTAGGATTTATTTTAGAATTATTTGAATGATGGTTGACTCGGTTGACTTTGACTAGCTTTGACTTGGTAGACTAACCTAGAAGCTAACCCTAGTTGAGTTTGGACTTGGTTAGGTCAAGTAACCCTAGTTAGACTAGAATTAACCTAAGGTTAGTCATTAAACTCAAGTAACCCTGTGTCGTGTACTAGACCTAGGTGCACACACGCCTGAGACAGTGCACTGCTGTGCAGTGTCCAGTGTATAAATTTTGGGTTTAATTGTATTGGACACGTCTGTGTCCTTGTGGTGGACACGAGACACTTCCTATGACACGTGCACACCCTATATTTTCATTATCAACCTTTAACTTTGCATTTTAATTGTTTTCAAATTACTTTTTTCCCATTTCCCCTAAATTTTTGATACATGAACAATTCCTGTTTTCCAGTTTTTATAATTGAATTTTGGAAGCTAATTAAACCTTTTAACTGATGTTAATGATTGGTTTTATACCCTAATATAGTACTCCTACTTATAATCTAGCTATGGTTCAATTTTGGGTTGATTTGGTTGTGTATCGAACTTGGAATGGGATATTGAAGTTTCTAATATAACTGAACTGTATAATAACTGATATTGAGTATGTCTTCCTTATTTCTAAATCTGAGAATGGTTTGGGGACTAGAGTCTTGGACTGAAAAGAAACTGAAATATGAAATTGTTTCCTTTCCTCCCTTTCATACTCACTGTCTATTCATATTTCACACACTGATTGCAATTTTGTGCACATACACACATAACAGTCAAACCTGAGAACTCTCTCACCCTTAACACCCTCATGCTAACTTCCACACACATTGCACTCCCTCACCCACACACAGCAGCATACTCTAGGTGACACCCTCATTCACTAATGATAGGATACTCTCACACACACACACTCACTTGTATAGACATACACATTGCCTCTCACATCTCTCACACACACTCTAGCATACATGTCCTATTGTCTCTCACTCTCTACACACACACATATGCCTTCCCTCTCTCTATATACATATGCATAATATAAATTATATGTGTATAACTATTCAGGTATTGTATATATATAGTTAATGTATATATATGTGTGGTGATTCCTAATGTATTGTACTATGACCTATGTATACATGTATTATATATGAATGTGTATTGTATAGGCCTATTAGGTATGTAAATGCATATTAGTTCTATATAATCCTATGGTGATGTATATATATATATATATATATATATATATATATATATATATATATATATATATATATATATATAGGCATGTATCAATCTTATATATATATATATATATATATATATATATATATATATATATATATATATATATATATATATATAAGATTGATACATGCCTATATATATATATATATATATATATATATATATATATATATATATATATATAAAATATATATATATATATATATATTAGCTCTCTATAGCATAGTTTGACTTGTATGTATAATGTATATACACAATTGTATCAAGGATTGTATGTTGATTTCCTATATAGCTTGGTTAGACTTGTATAGATTAGTTTGACCTAGTTTAGACTTGTTAGACCTAGTTTGACCATAGTTGACCTAGTTTGACTTCTAGGGTTGACCAGAGTTGACCAAGAGTTGACTTTGGCCTAGATTGACCTAGATTCATTTAGAATGCATTAAATTGCATCTTGTTATCATTTTAGACTTATTGTGACTTGTGTTGTTCTGATTAGGAGCCAGACACCTCTCCTCGGACAGTACATTTCATCCGGACACTCAGATACCCGACGAGTACATTCTCTGATCATTTTATATCCTGCTTAGAATTATTTTCCTGCTTTAAATTACTTTACTTGATACTGTCACGTTGGTCACACGGATTAGTACTATATGGATCCCTTCTTGAGATGTTATCCCTTCAGGAAGCATCGGGTACTACATGTTCTGTGCGTTTCACTTACATGGTGTATCACTATGCTTCATGGTTCATTGATCACTTGTGACATGTACTCTCATGATCACAGAGTTTTCCTTGAATACTCCTATTTATTGGGCTTCCTAGAATCCCCATTTATGGGACTATCATGTACCACCCTTCGGGGGCCGTTACATGAATCATGACATAACCTGGCTGGATCCTTGTGTATTGATTTGGGGTACGGGGGAGTAGAAGTGGACATGTTAATAATATCCAAGTAGTATAGCATCTGAATCATTCCATAGTGTAGCATCAGAATCATCCTATGCCATTTACATGTCTATATTATACTCTGACTCACTAGTCACTGTTAGTTCTCTATGTATAGTAGATATTTCTATTATAGTTCTCTTTCTGTTTACATACTGTATTTTTTTCAGTACCTGTATCTTACTTTACTGCATGATTATATTTTCTAACCTGCTATGAACTGTTGAGATGTATTGTGCTCGCTCCTGTCTTGACTGGACCTGTTGAAAATATTACAGAGGGCGGGGAGGAGGCCTGTGTGGATACCTTCTACGGGGCAGCCCTAGACGACACTTTTGAGCTGGACTCTCAGGAGGACCCAGCTCTAGCTGATGACATTATCCCTATTGCCTAGACTAGCTTAGTTAGGCTTTATCTTACTTATGTTGTCTTGAGACTAGTTAGTTAGATTTTATTTCTGTCTTGAGATCTGAGTTGTATATATTCTTTCATATTCAGTAGCTGAGACTTGTATTCTGGATATTTGCTGAGATGTTTTCTTAGACTCTTCTGATTATCTGTATTTTTCTTTGAGTTCTATATCATATCGTGCTTCTTCTTCCTTAGTTGTGATTGAGTTTACATTCAACTATGTCACCCCCATTCGGGGAGTATAAACTGCTTAGAATTATATTGTTAGATGTTGTGACCTAGGACAACGTTCTACCGCCGATACTGTGGCGTAGGCTGGACGTACCCACGTCTCGTGCCCTTACTCTAGGGAGCGGGTCGTGACACTGGAGACGCCCGCTCATCGACTTTGCAGTCTATGGAATTCTACCAGAGAATGTGAAGGAAGCAACTTCAATCAGAAGACGCTCCCTCATATTCTTCTACGATACGGAGACGAAAATGTTATATCGACGATCCTACGACGGGCTACTATTAAGATGCCTGTCAAATACAGAAACTGAAGAAGCCTTACGTGAAGCTCATGATGGCACTTGTGGGGCTCACCAACCTGGCCCGAAATTGCAAGATCGTCTCCGCTATATGGGTTATTACTGGCCCACAATGGTAGAAGATGCGGTTGATTATGCAAAGAAGTGCAAGGCTTGCCAGATTTATGCAGATTTCATACACCTGTCATCTGAATTCTTGTATCCGACAGTGGCCTCTTGGCCATTTAAAGTATGGGGAATGGACATCATTGGACCAATCACCCTGCCGTCGTCTAGAGGGCATCGGTTTACTTGCAATTACCGATTACTTCTCCAAATGGGCGGAAGCTCTTCTGTTGGCAGAGGTTAAGACATCGAATGTGATTAGCTTTATAAAACATCACATCATCTACCGTTTTGGACTGCCCCGAAGGATTATTCATGACAATGGTCCGCAGTTCACAAGCCATGCTTTATATCGATTTTATGACAAGAATCGGATTCAGAACATGGCCTCGACAGCATATAACCTATCGGCCAACGGTCTGGCTGAAGCTTTCAACAAAACTATAATCAAGCTCCTCAAAAAGTTCGTGTCTGCAAACAAATGCGACTGGAATGAAAAGCTTAGCGAGTGCTTATGGGCGTATCGTACGATAATTCGGATGGCTACAGGATATACACCGTTCTCCATGGCTTACGGGAGCGAGGCAGTCCTTCCATTGGAGACTCAGATCCCCTCACTTCGAGTGGACCTTACCTACCGATTAACGGTGGACGATAACTACCGCCGACGGCTGCAAGAGTTGGAAGCATTATATGAGAAGCGTTTACAAGCTCAACAAAGCATAGAGTTCTACCAAGCACGCATCTCTCAGGCTTTCAACAAGAAAGTCAAACAGAGAATATTCCAAGTTGGCGATCTTGTCTTGGCTATTCGCAGACCAATGGTCATGACCCACAAGACCCTGGGCAAATTCCAGCCTAAGTGGGAGGGGTCATTCATCATCGAGACCGTGTTCTCCAACAGCGCGTACCGTCTCGCAAAACAAAATGGAGACTTGTTCATGATGCCCATCAACGGCAAGTTCCTCAAGAAATACTATGTCTAAACGACACCTTCCAACTATCCCTCAGATTGTGAGTTATATACCCTCTGGTATTGCTGAACTTACACTCCGACTTCAAATCTTCCAAATTATTGAGTTACGTACCCTCAGGTACTACTGAACTTACTCTCTGACTACTCCGAATGAATTCATATCTCATCTCTTGGTCATATCTATGAACTTCCTGGTCATAGCTTTTCTCCACCAAGAATTTGTCTCAAAATCTATTACCCACACCACTAGTACGCAGAAGGGTAATAGGTCCATAAAACTTATCCTAATCTATTACTCGTACTATCAGTGCACAAAAAGGGTAAAGGTCTACAAAATGCCCCAACAGGGAAAAACAACCATGTCTATATTACCTCTGAGTTGTTTTTCCGTCCATCACAAACAAATCACCCCATACTTAGAACTTCCACGTTGATAACACCTCTGAGTTGTTCTGTATATCCCTATTTGGCCTCCTCCTACCATGTCCTTATTACCTCTGAGTAGAAAGGCTTTGTTTTGACCCATATTTACCACGTCCTCATTACCTCTGAGTAAATATGTTGGTTTTCTCCCCACTTATTATCAGTACTAGAATCGCCAGTACACAAAAATGGTAATAAGTCTATAAAAATTATCCTAATCTACTACTCGCACCATTGGTGCACCAAAGAATAGTAGGTCCATAAAATATCATTTAAATCTATTTGCTCGTATTTCCAGATGCACAAATGGGCAATAGGTCCACAAAAATCCTCCAGTAGGATGTTCTTCATCTAACACAAATGCTGTATTAGGCCCTCTAGTACAAGCACCACAAAATACCGTAAATAAAAGGGAGTGAACATACTCTACTCATTCAAAAATAGTTATATTTATAGGACTTCACTCCCAGTAAAGGATTACACTGGTATCCAAAAGAAACAAAACATGAATTACAGCTAAAGACGGATAGAAACACAAAGACAAATATGAACGCTTATTTGTCATACTCCTGGAAACAGCAATTACATGGCATCCCATGGATCCCTACAGTCAAGGGTCGTGGTTGCATTGAGGCACATACCATTCTCTCAGCCATTTTGCATATAAAAGATCTAGTTGATTAAGTTCTTCGGCGGGAGCAGGAGGGTCAGAACTCCCAGTACTACTATCCTCAGATTTGGGTTCCTCCTTCATAACAGCCTCAATCTCGGGAGTAATTCCCTCCCCGGTGGACGCCAGCTCTTCTTTTACCTCAACTTTTGGAATCACCCCTTCTTTAAAAGATGGTGACTCTTGTTTGATGAAAGGGGGCAGCATCTCTTCCTTTGCAATGGTCTTAGCCTTCGACACGGATGCTATAAATCAAAGAAAGAAGATAGTCATATAAAAACAAAGGACTTTGTTTTCGGTTATACGGCCTAGCCAGTTATGCGGCCTAGCCAAAACAGAAATTATGCGGCCCAAAGTCATTAGGCCGACTTCATGAAGAATTCCTGCAGCTCAGTCATGAAGTGTCCATACGGCCCAATTGTGAAGCATTTATGCGGCTCAATCATGAAATACGCATGAGGAACTCATGCGGCTCCGACATGAGGCCGTTATGTGGCCCAGTCACACAGTGTGCATGCGGCCTGATCATAAAGTGCTCATACGGAACCTATACGGCTCAGTCATGAAATGTTTATATAGATCAATCTTGAGGCACTTATGCGGTTCAAGTTCGAATGAGCAGCGGTCATACGACTCAGTCCATGCGGCACTATCATACAGAACATATGTGGTCCAAATGAGATAGGACATGCACCGACCAGGCTTAAAGCAGAAGCAGTATATGACAGGCCTGCACATAAAAATATGCGCTATTGCCATCCAAAATTTTAGTCATCGTCTGCTCACCATCCTTACTCTTGAGAGGAGGTTGCACGTCAAAATGAATGGAAGGAGCGTATGCCGCTCTCGACGGAGAAGCAAGTCTCTTTCCTTTGGCCGCCGCACCAGTCGACCTGGAAGCTTTTGGAGCCATAACAGAAAGTATGATTAAGTCGAAGGGGAAGAAGGTGAAAGAGAAAAATCTCTCTCTCTGAATGACCCCTATTTATAGAGCTGCTGAAAAGAGACTCTTCGATTCTCGAGATCATTAAGGATAAGGACGATGTTTGGGGACTTTATCCCTAATAACCATCGAGCGTCTCTTCGGTTCTCGAGATCATTAAAGATAATGTCGACATTTAGGGACTTTATCTCCAGTAACCATCGGCTTTATCTCGAAAAGAGATCCACAACCGAATCAAGAAAATTAAATACAGCAGTGACAGCTGGCAGGCTCTCTGTGGCTTGAAGTATCCCTGCGGCTCAAGATTTGTTCTGCGGGTTAGGATTTTCCTGCGACTCAAGATCTCTCTGCAGTTCAAAAAATTTCTTGCGACTTGAAGACTCCCTGCGGCTTGACATATTTTTATGCTTCTTATTTAAAGTATTCCAAATTTGCAATTTGAAAACTTTGAAGGGGGTCTTATAGAAGCATAAAAAATATGGGGTTCATGCGGATTACAAATTATCGTATAGGTACTTTGGGCCAAACAGGTCCGCATAAAGGAAAGTCCCATGACTAGTTCAATGACATATGCGGCCCATCGACAACCAGCTGCAGATGGAAGATATGCGGCCAAGAGGAGCAGTTCGTCTGATAAAGCTGACAAGTCCTGACAAAAATGACAGTTCTAACACTTCGACCAAAAAGATAAGACATGAGACGTCGTCCAAAGGCAGGGTTCGTACGCCTTCATGCGGCCAGAAGGAGTGTCATCTAAGCCGCATGAACCTTATGTGGCTCAGACATATGCGGCCCCAAAGTCTCTAAACTTTATGCAGCCAAGAGTAACTGTGATCCAAGTCGCATGGGCTTTATGCGGCCAAAATACATAATCGATGTGGCTTAAATCCTTAAGTTATGTCTGGACTAAGGAAGTTTACAAGTCCTTTATGCGGCTAAAAAAGTAATTCTTGCGACAGGACGCGTGACAATCTAACCAAGTCCTAAACTACCCGGATTTGCTGCAACAAATTCCTAACAAATCGACAGATGGCAGCCAAAGAGCGGGTCTTCGCGTACCAATCAGCAACGTGGCAACAGGCTATCTATGCGGCTCAACACACATCCTATTATAAATATCAGGGTGTCGCACCCCTGCAAAAGGCTGACAACCTTCAAGAAGGTAATTTCTTCAAGATCTAAAGACTGTGTCAGATAGTCCACGGAGTAAGGCAGAGTTGATAGCACTTTCCCGAGCCTCCACCGTCACCCCCAGAATCAAAACTAAATAATTTTACTTAGATTGTTTTCTAGGATTTTTTCCAGGCTTTTCTTTGTACAAGCGAGTTTGCAATCAATTTTAGTGTTCTGTAATACCTGTCTTTGATTTTTTTATGGCAAACAAAAACCTTTTAGCAAGATGTAGTTAATGGGAACCCTAGGAGGTGTATTGGGGGAAGACAATAAATACCAATAAAAAACTAAATAATATATAATTAATAAATTAGCAAGTAAATGAATTAAAGGAATTGAGTGCGAGAAAGCAAACACAACGATTTATCTTGGTATCCTTCCGCGAAGGCACTTCAATCCTGAAAAATCTTGTCCGACTTTAATCCACTATTTGACAAATATTTTACAACAATCTTCGATCCGAATGGCTCGCAATTTCTTAAAACCAAGAGCTTTGATCTGAGGAGCTCACTAACTTCTTGCAATCACGAGCTTTGATACGAAGGGTTTGTCGGCTTTAAAACAATAAAATGGATCGTAACTTGCAAATTCAAGCTTTATAAATCTTGACGACTTCCAATCGAACCGCACTTGGGACTTAGAAGGCTAGAGAGTTTATCTTGGTGATGGAAAGGTTTTATAGCTCAGAATAGAAGAATAGCCAAGATCAGATTAAAATCAAATGAGAAATCAATTGCTATTTATAGTTTTTCGAAAACCCTTCTGACGAAATTCGGTCAGAATTTGATCCAACGGTCAAAACTATATATGTTGCCTAATATTTGAGCAATTTCAGAGAAAATAGTTGATCCAGGACCGAACTCAGTCCATGTTCGACTCTGAATTTTGGCAATTTTAAACAAAATGATTCTGGTCTGAGATAACAAAATTAGGTCAAAATTCTATCTTTTTTAGGATGAATAGTTTTACTTGAAATAAATCGAATTAGGTCTGAATTATGTCTATTTAAAATAGAACACAAATTGGCTATCGTGACCAAATTGGTTTACTGTATTTTTGGTACTCAAGGGGTTTTTTGGGGTTATAGTTTCCTAGTGCCACTGCGAACTTGAATTACAATTTATCCTATAGAAATAAAGACAAAATATAGAAATAATATTAAAGACGAGTAGAATATGGATGACTACTATATCTTGTAGCTTTATCGAGACTTGATTCACAGCACAGTGTATTAGGTTATAGCGTATCAATATCAAAAGCAAAATGGGTTAACAATCTCCACTATTTTGATAATTGACAAACTATGGCTTATATCGAAGGCTATACTTTTGCATATTCTCTTCCATAGTAAGTGAGGCATTGAGGCAAGCTTCTCTTACTTGATGTTTTGCACAATTGGTGGGGCTCGATACTGGTAATGTACATTAAGGTAACTTTTCTCAATTGTTGGCATATCATGATTTTTTTGTTTGCATACGTCCACATTTGATCTTGTTTATCACTTTTCTTCAAACATATGTTAGACGAACAAGGCAATATATATAGTAACAAGAGTGATAAATTTAATGTACATTGGGACAACGTTATGATTAGTAAAAAAAGACTATAGTGATTGGATGATTATTAGCGATATCATAATGCCAAACTTAAGCGATTTAATAATCAAAAATATAGTTAGAATATTACGGTAACTACCTGCCTTTTTTTATTATGGAAAATTGGTTAAGTTTTATATATATATATATATATTTTTTCTTTTTTAAGTTTTATATATATATATATATATATATATATATATATATATATATATCATTAATATGTAAAATACAATAAGCACATATCACTAATATGTAAATACAATAATAATCACAAATCACTAAAAGTACAGTACTTAAACGACTTCTCCATATTTGACAAACATACTTAAACTTACTTTTCCCCTTTTGACAGGATCAAAATAAGTTCCCCCGAACGAAGAGATATATGAAATCAATCTTAAGTAAATACATCAGAGCAGGAGGAAGGCATAAATGGTCATGATTAAGATAAATTTATAAAAGCAATAGGAGAAGAGTGTAAAGACAAGTAAGAAAATACTCAAATAATGTAAAATATTTATCGATTATATTGTAGCTTGTCAAAACATACGATAGTTGGTAGAACTTTAAAAATGTAAAAATTTACCAACTAAATCCAAGAAAGAGATTCCAACATACGACATGATATGAAAGTATAATTGTAGTTAACGAAGAGAACAATGAGATAAAGAATTTTAATCAAAAGCCATGAGGAATAGTATTTGCAAATATATAGATACAATTTGTAGAATAATAAATGATACAATAAGAACTTTACATTAATTAAGGAAGCAATTATGATTCATAATTCTTCAAATAAATTGGTGCAACAATATAAGAATAATGATCAATCAACAAGAGTAATAGAAATTAAATAATCTTCCTATTTACAACATCTATCAACTTATTCGAGTTTATGCATTTAAAGTCAATTACCTTAGCATGTTATATGAATATACATTAGATAAACATGAAGGTAAAAAAATAGTACCCCATCCCAAACATCGTGTTTGTTCCTTCTTGAGACACGAGGAGTGAGGTTAAGAAATACAGTCGTCATTGATTGGTCGGGACCGGTTGAATCAATTATTTCCTCATTATGGAATGGCTTCTTCGGAATCAAGTCTCATATTCAGCATGTTGCGCCTCGATGATGGACTATGCGGGTGAGTCAGAAGAGACCTCATGTTGCTCTATTTTTCATGTCGCACTTGATTTTTTGGCTTTGATTTTATGAATGTGTTTTTGTAAATATATTCGATAGATTTCAATGCTTGCGTTTTTCGAACTTCGTATTTTGTATCGAACTCGAAATAGAAGGTTAGAGTGTTGATCCATTTCTTATGCGATTTCAGGTGATTGCGTAGGTATCGTCTAGCGCAACCGACCTTTTTCCCTCTTGGCTTGATAACCAAGGTTAGTGACTGACCCTTCTTTCCTATTGAACCTCTTGTCTCAAATTAGTCGATGCTGTAAATACGAATGAAATGTTAGGCGTAGATGCACGGACACAAAGGCTTATTCTTATAGAACTATTGGGCGCTTTACTTGCGTACATAATTCATAGAGCTATTACATGCTTGCTTTTACATATATGCCATAGAACTGTGTTACACAAATATTGATGCTATAAATAAATATAGAAATTGTAGGATGGGACATGTTGAAATTGATGGAACTGAGGATTCCCAAGACAACGGATTGGTGTGCGTATTGATCGATAAAAATTAACAGATTTAAAACATGTTCTAACCCTTCATATGCAGAAATTAGGGTTCACGAATTATACCTATGATAAAAAGAAGACGATAGTTACCAACAACCTCAAGCAGTCAGTGACCCCGAGATCTTCTGCACGTATTCCTTCCTCGGGTTAGACATCGTATGGGAAACGATCTCCTAAACGTTTTGTCCCTTGGCTGTCCTCCCTTTCTCTCCTCTCGTGATAAACGAATTAGAGAAAGATGCTCTTCTTATGATACATATGACGGCTACATAATAGAGAGTATATATAAGCTACGACAGGGACCATAAGGAGAAATTAGGTTTAGGTCTCCTAATGGGTCTAGGTATCCCGTGTTCAGCCCGAACACACAATCCAGGCCTATTAACAATAGCTCGGTCTACTAAAGAGCTACTGTTGCACTACCTTCCTAATCCCAAATTTCGTTGATCGGCTCCTTCTTATTATATGCTTGTTTATCTCCCACGTTAAGATATCGAATGTCTGTCAATCAAAATAAGTTACTGACAACTACATTGATCGGCTTCTTTTATCCTTAAGTAGTACCACTCAACTTTATTTGTCATGTCGGATTTAATCCACCTATAGGTTTACATGAAAATCCTTAAGAGTTCCTTAAGGGGACATCATCAACCTGATACATCGGGACATGGATTCATTTTATAATCAATAGCCCATCATAGATATAATGCTATTACCCAATTCATAGAGGTTATTGACTGATTATAAATCTCACACTTTTATGAATCAAAGTAATGCACACTATATATACATGTTTATTATTATATCATAATTAAGAGCACTAGCATCCATAGTAACATAGGTATTTGTTCACTGGTGTAGTCAGTACAAAAAGAACAACCTCAAGTGGTCAAGTTCAATACACATAAAGTGCACTAGTATAAACATATAGTCAAGATAGACTAATGCCATATTATACTACAACCTTATCAATGGTTTGTCCAAATTCATCTAGGTTGTGAATCATTTATATATTCTATAAGGGACTGATAATATGATCTTCTCAGTGTCACCATAAACCATATTATCTACAATATAGAATATCAAACACTTGCATTAACATATAACAAATATAAAATGTCAATATTTGCCAGTATGATTCTCATTCAAAAATAATAGGAAAATATAATTAATACAAAAGTGATGCTTTTAGTATATAACCCTAATAATCTCCCACTTATACTCAAAGCATTACTTTTTAGTTTAATATTACAAATCTCCCACTTATACTTAAATCCATGCAGCCATACATCTAACCCATTAACTCTACATGACTACTAAAAGCCTTTGCCAGTAAGCTCTTTGTAAGGGAATCAGTTAGGTTGTCTGCTGATGCTATCTTGGTCATAGCAACATCTACTCTTTTCACTCTATCTTGTATCAGGTGGTACTTGTGCTCAATGTGTTTTACCTGTCTTATGGGCTCATGGTTCCTTCGAGTTTGCAACTTAACCACTATTATCATAATAAAGTATAATAGCCTTAGGAAAACTAGGTACCACATCCAAGTCCAATAGGAATTTTCTGAGCCAAACTGCTTCTTTGGATGCCTTAAAAGCTGTCACATACTCGGCTTCCATGGTAGAATCAATAATATATTTTTGCTTAATGCTCTTCCATACTATGGCTCCACCTCCCAAGGTAAATACATAACCTGAGGTAGATTTTATGGCATCCGTATCTGACTAAAAATCTGAGTATGTATACCCTAAGGGCACTAAACTATATGCCTGATAAACTAGCAAATAATCATTAGTCCTTTTAAGGTACTTCATATTATGCTTTACCGCAATCCAATGATCTTGTCATGGGTTAGACCGATATCTGCTAACCATGCCTACGATAAAGTAGATGTCTGTCCTCGTACATAGCATTACATACATTAAGCTTCCTACTGCCGAAGCATAAGGAACCACTTTCATGTCATCTATTTCTTTAGGTGTCCTCGGACATTGTTCTTTTGATAGAGCTACACCATGCCTAAAAGTAGAAAACATTTCTTAGAATTTTGCATGCTAAAATGAGTTAATATATTATCGATATAGGCCGATTGAGATAAGCCTAACATCCTTTTCTTGCGATCTCGTAAAACTTTGATACTAAGGATGTGACCTGCTTCTCATAAATCCTTCATATCAAACTGTTTAGATAAGTATACCCTTATGTTAGATAACACCTTCACATTGTTTCCAAAAAGCAATATGTCATCCACATAAAGTACTAGGAATACCACCATATTTCTGTCACACTTTTTGTACACACAAGATTCATATGGACATTAATCAAATATATAGGATTTTATCACCTGATCAAAATGGATGTTCCAAGATCTGGAAGCTTGCTTAAGTCCATAAATGGACTTCTTGAGCTTACAAACAAGATGCTCTTGGCCCTTTTCAATGAACCCATCTGGTTGCTTCATATAGATATTTTCTTCAATACCTCCATTAAAGGAAGCTGTCTTGACATCCATTTGCCAAATCTTATAATCGAGATGAGCTGCAATAGATAAAGAATTCTGGATAGACTTAAGCATGGCCACTAGCGAAAAGGTTTCATCATAATCAATACCCTCTTTCTGAGTAGAACTTTTTGCAACAAGCCAAACTTTAAAGGTTTCAACCTTACCGTCTGATCCTCTTTTTCTCTTACAGACCCACTAAGCATCCAACGAATTTTACACCAGTAGGTGGTTCTACAAATTTTCAGACTTTATCCATTGATTCTATTTCCGATTTTATTTCTTTTTGCTAAGATTCAGCATCTTTATTTTGTAGTTCTTCATTATTGGTGCACGGATCATAGTCTTGTTTCTCAGGGAAAAAGTCTGAGGACTCTTCCAAGAACATAAACATGTCCAGTTTTACAACAACCCTCCCACTACGACGAGGCACTATGGGTTGTGGTGTAACATTTGTGACACATTGTACAGTTAGTTGTGGTGTCTCCTCTTGTAATGTTGGTATTGAAGTATTAGGTGTATTTTCTCTTAATTTTTCTAGAATAACTCTACTCATGGGTTTATGGTTCATCACATAGTCTTCCTCTAAGAATCGAGTATTGGTGCTAACAATAACCTTATAATCCTTAGGAATATAAAATAGACCTTCCTTCGTTCCTCTTGGATAGCCTACAAACAAGCATACTTTTGTATGAGATTCTAACTTATCTGCTTTCTTTCAGCACATGTGCTGGACTACCGCAAATTCGAACATGTTGCAGACTATGCTTTTGCCCAGTCTATAACTCTGTAGGGGTAGAAAGTATTGACTTAGAAAGTACCAAGTTCAGAATATAAGTTGTAGTCTCTAAGGCATGTCCCCAAAACGAGTTTAGCAAATCTGAATAACTCATCATTGATCTAACCATCTCTATAAGATTCAAATTCCTTTTTTCTTCTACACTATTTTGTTGGAGTGTTCTAGGTGCCGTCAATTGGGACATAATCCCAGCTTCTGATAAGTAATCCCTAAACTCTCCAAAAAGGTACTCACCACTACGATCTGAACGTAATGACTTGATACATTTTCTATGATGTTTCTCCGTCTCAGCCTTGTACTCTTTGAATTTCTCAAAGCACTCAGACTTACGACGCATCAAGTAAATATATCTATATATTGAATAATCGTCAATGAATGTGACAAAATATTCAAAGCCAACTCTAGCCTGGATAGTCATGGGCCCACACAAATCAGAATGAACTAATTCCAACATATCTTTGGCCCTATACCCCTTTGCCTTAAAGGCCTTTTGGTCATTTTACCTTCCAAGTAGGATTCACGGACTAGAAGTGACTCAACTTCTAATGAACTCAAAGGTCCATCTATAACCAGTCTTTAAATCGTCTTTAGGTTAATATGGCCTAATCGTAAGTGCCAAAGATATGTTCATACAAGAAGGTTCTTTTCTCTTATTTAAGTTAGAAAGCGTATTATTCATTTCGATTAGTTGTATTGTCGGTGAAATAGGATTAATGACATACAAACTATCTACTAATACACTAGAACAGATAAATTGCTTCTTTTTTCTAATAAGAATGTTGTCATTAAAATAAACTGAATAACCATCCTTAACTAGCATAGAAATAGAAATCAAATTACTTCTTATTGAAGGTGCATAATGATAATCTTTCAATGTCAAAGACTCTCTTTTTTTTATTACCTTCCTCGCGTATGTATAAGACTGAATCCATTCGATTTCTAAAAAGGATTACTAATCCTTAACTTTTCGAGAAATCCTTCATCAGCTCTATTTGTCTCTGCCATTCTATGGGTCTCGTCCTTTTTGCATATGGCATTGCCACTTCCTTTGGCAGCATCTACTAGTTCGGAACTTAATTTGAAAGCCATATTTTGACCAGGACATTTTCGGGATGCCCCTAATAACCAACTAATTTTGATCAAATGATCTGCAGCAGCCAATAGATCTCGTAGTAAAAAAAATGTATTATTCTAAGGTATATTAAGATTCAGTCTTCGATTCATATTTTGTCGACCAATCCTTCCTAATTCATATTTTGTTGAAAAAAATTCTTTTGTAATTTCTTACATAAGGATTCAGAAAATATTAAACCCCTAACCACGTAAGCAAATTGTTGATAAAACTCCAAAATAGCATTTTTTTAACATGCATAAACCATTTCTCGAAGTATGTGTCCAGATAGTCCAAAGTCTCAATAGTTAGCTCTAGGTCTTCCAGTCAAAAAACAATGCCGATGAAGACGTATGGATGCACTATCCTACCAAAAGTTAAAATAAAATATACTACTACGACGGTCGCAACTTTTGTACCGTCGCCCATATAAGCATCTCTCCATCACTAAGCCGTCTGGTTTCATGGAACCCCTGCAATGAATTACAGACATGATTAGTGGCTCATGTATCTACATACCAGGTACCGGTAGATAACATCGCTAAACATATTTCAACTACAAGTAAATGAGATATACCTTCTTTGTTCTCTTGTTTGAGAAGTGGATAGTCACTCTTCCAATGTCCTGACCATTTGCACTTGAAACATTTATCTTTCGACTTTTTCACAGCACCTTGAGGTCCTATGCCCTTACTTATTGAGTTTGCTTGTTTCTAAATGTTATTCTTCTTCTTACCGCCTTTTGGCTTAGAAGTAGAAGCATTTTTAGTAACATAAATAGGATCACTCTGCCTAAAGAGAGCTTCAGTATCCTGTAGCTCTTTCATAAATTCTGCCAAATTATACAACATTTTGTTCATGTTGTAGTTAAGGCAAAATGTGTCAAATGTAATTAGGGCACTTAGGACAATATCCAAAATCCTAAAAATCACATAATTAACTCTTATGTAGGAAAAAAACTTTTTGAATTAAATAAATATTGATTCCCTTAAAACAATAATAAAAAATTACCAACATCTTAAACACCATGAATTTCGCATGCCATGATGGTATGGATGTATACAAATTCAATATTTGTCTAAGGATGTTTTTCCTATTAATCATGTCAACCTAACTTTATGACAAATAAAATTAACTTGTTGGTCTGGCTTTGGTCCTACAAATAATAGCAGTGACTCCGATGGGGAGGATACCGTTATTTGTATCTAAGTACATGTCATTACTTAATACTAAGTCCATAATAAGTTCCTTCAGATAGACAAGTGAACACATACTAGGTAACTTTCTATAATTATCCCGAAGGAAGTTTGTAGGAGTGATCCATAATTAGACTTGTCCGATACGGAGGAAGGAACTAAAGACAACATACAAATATAATTATATCACCTACAAACCAGTAATGGAGACCACAGGAATTATATTAAATAAATTTTCTCTTCCACTTAGTTATTTAACAATGTGGGTTTTCTACTAGTTGTTTCATGTCCATGTTGACCATTATTAATGCGCGCTTAGTTTTGACCCAAAAAAATTCACAATAACAAACATGCATAATCAGAAAATACAAAATATAGTAATAAAATATAAATATCCAACTATTATGGCCATATATAATGCTTCTTCTTCAACTGTGCTTGGATCCAGATTAGTGCACTGCGGACCTATTCGGGGTTCGACCTATTATGGCCTCCGGACCATTGAAAAATAGCATCTCATCCCGCATCAGAAAAAATACCACCGCCATCATGATAGACTGATTATACTTAAAATTACATCAATCCTATGCCTCCCGAAGGAGTTCACACATAATCTAGATTAAAAAATTAAATAAATAAGCATGATCAACCCTCATGATTTTAAATACATCCATGAACAACAACAACAACCACGACATATCCGTGGTTTAAAACAACACAAATATAACATGAATTAGACCATAATAGTTGGATCTAAAATGCCTGCAAAACCGAGTCAGAACAGATCTACATCTACTGACTATTACTCGACATTATATTTTATTGGTCAACATGGATGTATCAAACGATACGCAGCTCCAGTACCGACTCTAATACCAATTGATGGAACAGAGGATTCCCAAGACTACAGAGTGGTGTGCATATTAATCGATAAAAAATTAACAGATTTAAAAAGTGTTCTAACCTTTCATACACAAAAATTAGTGTTTACGAATTATACCTGCGATAAGAAAAAGGCGATAGTTTTCCACAACCTCGAGCAGTCAGTGACCCCAAGATCTTCTGTACGTACTCCTTCCTCATGTTGGATGTCGTGTGGACGACGATCTCTCAACCTTTTCTTCCTTTGGTTGTCCTTCCTTTCTCTCCACTCATAATGAACGAATTAGAGAAAGATGCTCTTCTTAGGATACATATGACGGCCACAGATTAGAGGGTATATATAGGCTACGGCAAGGATCGTGAGAAAAAATTAGGTTTTGATCTCCTAACTGGTGTAGGTATCCCGTATTTAGCCCGAACACACAACCCAGGCCTGTTAACAATAGCTCAGTCCACTAAAGAGCTACTGTTGTACTACCTTCCTAATCCCAAATTACGTTTATGGGTGCCTTCTTATTATATGATTGTTTATCTCCCCATGTTATGATATCGAATGTCCGTCAATCAAAATAAGTTACTGACAACTACATTCATTGACTTATTTTATCCTTAAGTAGTACCACTCAACTTTATTTCTTATATCGAATATAATCCACCTGCAGGGTTTACATGACAATTCTTATGAGTTCCTTAAGGGTACATCATCAACCCGATACATTAGGATATGGATTCCTTTTATATTCAACCTATCCATCATACACATAATGCCATTACCCAATTCATAAATGTTATTGACTCATTATGAATCTTACTATTTTATGAATCAAAGTAGTACACACTGAATATATATGTATGTTATTATATTAGAATTAACAGCACAAGCATCCATAATAACGAAGGTATTTGTTCTCTTATGTAGTCAGTACAAAAAAAAACCTCAAGTAGTCATGTTCAATGCATACAGAGTTCACTAGTATAAACCTATAGTCAAAATAGACTAATGCCATATTACACTACAACCTTACCAATAGTTTGTCCAAATCTATCAAGGTTGTGAACCATTTATATATTCTACAAGGGACTGATAATTATCTTCTGTGTATCACCACCCACCATATTATCTACAATATAGAATATCAAACACTTACATTAACATATAACAAATATAAAATTCCAACATTTACCTATATAATTCTCATTTAAAAATAATAGAAAAAAATAGTTAATATAAATGTGTTGTTTTTAATATCTAACCCTAACAGAAATGGTTAAGTCTCACGATTGTAGACCATGCTTGAGTAAGTAACTTAGTCTTGCACAGTCATGGACAACTTGTGCACAAGGGTGTTAGCACGGGACTGATTCGTCCTAGGAAGAACCTGGATAGCTGTGCTGGGTGTTAGCATGGTTCATTCGGGAAACTCTTAGTGGGCTCTCAACCGCACTGAAAGGGCCACCGTCTAAACCAAGGTATAACGTCCAGGATGGCTGGACATGCCAGTGACCTCTATATAAAACACATATAATTTCTGTTAGCTGTTATGACAATTGACAGGGATGAACATGGTAAGTTCATAATAAAAATGGTACGCTTTATCGTGGGTAAGTTTTAGTGTAGTTTACATTCTTATGCCTACTTAGTTTCTTTCTTAAAATTTACTAGAATGGCTAGAAAGATCACCAATTATATCATACAACTTTTTGAACCAAATGAGAGCATGGCATTTAATTAGTCACCCAGCATTACACAGTAATTTACTGATCTATGCTCTCCACATCTTTTTCGAATCAACACGCACGTGCCACTTAGTTGAGGGCAACGCCAGCGTATTTTGAGGTCTCATCTATGTGCCGAAAGCTTTTTTCAATCCTTTTGACGAATCAGCATTTCAGTCCAAGGAATATGGCTCGACTCCCCACGATAGCAGGTATTTTGAATGTTTTGGTTGTATAAAACGAGATGCAATGTATGAAAGGACTATCTCATCAGTGTTCATTTTATATCTGAGTCAAGTTGTAAGCCCGCACGAAAGCTATTATACTAGAGTCTTGTAAATGAATTTTTATTATCAATTAAGAAAAGTTTCCTTCTGTTTTAAATGTGTTGTTCAATTTTTCTGCGTACTCTATTAGATGTTATGTTTCGGATAACCTTATGACCTTGCCTTGTAACGCAACTTAAGTTCGCACGGCATCACACCTGGAAGATGACTCAATTTTTCAGAACTGGGGTGTGACAAAAAATACTTGAGCAGGAGAAATTCTGTCAATTTGAATGCTCTCCTTTAAAGTATTATTAATCTAAATATAGATATGAACTTTGGGTAAGACCACAACAAGGAAAGCCAAAACCAATTAAGCATGCAAAGAAAGATAAAGCAATAAAAGCTTAATAGTTATCAAGATAAAATAGTTAAGATTAGCATTATGAACTTTTAAACCCATATGAGAGAGAGAGAGAGAAGATATAATAAAGAAAATTGCATGCACTCGTATAAATCCTTCATAGATCATGAACGCAATCAACAAGATATTAAAATAAAGGAATATAGGTCCATAATTAACTAGGTATACCACATATTAAAGGGTAATAGTGAACTAAAACAATTAGTTTGCTCCCCCTTAAGCATATGTATCTTGTTCAAAGTAATTATCTGCATAAAATAGATAACTACAAGATCTAGGAGATCAATATATAATAGATCATTCTCTCCTATGCACTATGCATATATTACTATTAAAATTGATACGAAAATGAATATTGTCATCTTTAATTAAGAAGAGATATACAATAATTAAAAGCTTAAAGATGAATAATCAAAAGAATATTCCAACTAAGAGTATATAAATCAAAAGATGACATACTACCTATAGGAAATCTCATAATAAATATGATTGAATAATGTATGTTACTTTTATGAAAATATAATAATAAAAATTAAGAATAATATCAACTGAAACAAAAATTACTAGAGTCACAATTTAGCTCAAAAGAATAAAAAGCATAAATAAAATACCGTATCCATGATCATCTAACTAAGTAAAAAAATCAACCAATTGATTACTTTACATCGCCCGATAGGCACTACCACATATTTACCCATTAAGGGATAATAACCAAACTATGCTAATACTTGGATGAATAAGGTTTAATAGAAAGGGCTCATACATGGAAACCCATGAGTAGTCATAGTATAGTAACAAATTAACTTGACAATCACATAATTAGATAATTTTGAACTACTCAACAATTGGGATCATTTAACAAGAAGAAAATAACAAATAATATATGATCCAAAAAAACTCTCATCAATGTTATTCAATAGAATTCCAAGTTCATATCTATAATTAAAAAAACTAACTAATCAATAAAAAATAAAAGAGAAATTCAATCTTGTAAGAGGATCAAACAAATTACAAGTTCAAGATTCAAGCTTATCAATTCAAACCTCCAACTCATCCATATCAATCATCATGGATAAGGAGGATATTTCTTAATTATATTATTGTTATCTTAGACGATGGCTACTACAACCAAATTAGAACCTGATGAAAGCGACAAACCTGTTGATCAACATAAGTATCGAGGTATGATTGGTAGTCTATTGCATTTAACTGCTAGTCATCCCGATATCATGTTTAGTATTTGCTTATATGCTAGATATTAAGCTAACCGTAAGGAATCACACATGATAGCGGTTAAGCGTACCTTTCGATATCTTAAAGGAACTATTACGGTGGGCTTGTGGTATCCCAAAACACTTTCTTTTACTTAATCGAGTATTTCGATACAGATTTTGTTGGATGCAAAGTCGACCGTAAGAGCACCAGCGGCACGTGTCATTTATTAGAAAAGGCTATAGTCTCATGGTTTAGCAAAAAGTAGAACTCTGTCACACTATCTACAACAAAAGCTGAATACATCGCAGTTGGTCATGGTTGTGCTCAGATTCTGTAGATAAAGCAAACCCTTGAAGACTAAAATTTACTATTCAAGTATATACCTATTTTCTGTAATAACACTAGTGCAATCAATTTGACCAAAAACCCTGTAGTCACTCACTCACAAAGCATATAGAGATTAGAAATAATTTTGCGTCATCATCAACTGAATGGCACTATAAACTTAGAATTTATTGATACTGAACATCAGCTAGCAGATTTTTTTACAAAATCACTAGCCGAAGAGCGCTTCAATTTTCTTTGTCGAGAGTTATGGATGAAAATGCCGTACAATAAGTTGCACCTACAAAAAATAGATGTTAATACATAATCGTATATGGTGATATTGCTTTAGGTACAAGCCGAACGGGTCCTTCTGACAACAAGGCCTAAAAGCCTAAGCGACACGGTGCACTAATCTTCGGACTACCGCTAGCTGGGATCCGGCCCCTAAGCTACCCTGAGGCAGTTATTATGTACTGATAAATGTTTAACAAGGCTTATTGCATGGTGTAATATATTATATGGCATTTATATTTTATTATTTTCTAATTTTAGATAATACTTTCTTTCTGCCTTATTCATTTTTCAGCCCTTCTGTGTTCTGGAACCAAGAACATAGAACTCGGGCCAAACTTAATGTCCTTGGTGACAGAACCTTCAGCTGCTCTCATCCATCTATTCTTTTTGATTCGATGGCCACGATTTAACCAGCCCAACCAGCCCTACTCTACTTATACACGAAAATTGAGTCTCTCTACTCATTGCCACCTTTTTCTACCTCTCTCCAAAGTGTTTTTCCTCAAACCCTAACCCTAGAAACTCTACTTTTGGTGCTCCTCCTTCCAAACTTGGAATATCAAGGTTTTTAAAGTTTCTCTTTAACTCTACATCATCTTTTTAAGGTATAAACACTTATTTCTCCATATACTTTTCATTAGATCTTTATCTTTTGTTATCATATGGCTCCAAGACTCTTCAATAGGGGAAAAGGGTTAGAACCAAAGGTGCATCCTCATCAAACCCTCATTCTCCTCCACAAAATGTCCAACCCATTCATCCTTTATTCAAGCCTCCTCCACCTTCCAATGACAACACCTTTTGATAAGAACATTTTTGTCTCATTAGATGCTTCTAATGAGTGGTTCGTGGATTTTAAATCATGGAGTGTTGTGCCGGGGCATCCGATCAACTTCACTATTTTTTTGACTTTGATCCAAACTTTAAGGATCTTTGTTTAGATGAACTTGTGTCCACCCAATCCGTCATATACTTAAATGCAATACAAATATTCTATAACAATATGACTCACGACGACACCCGAATTTACTTTCGGGTCGCCGGTATTGATATTTCATTTGATGATTTTGATCTTGCCGAAATCCTTGAACTTACCGATGCCAACTCTTGGAAGAAAATTGTTGATGCTCATGATTTCCAATTTGTTAGAGAAATTATTTTGGAAGGGTTCAAGCACATGATGTGTGAACCCAACTCCCGCCCTCACAAACTTAGGGCTAAGTATCTCAATAATCACTTTTACGAACTCCATCGGATTAGCTTTTCTTCCATCCTGCCCAAAGTAGGATCTACCGATGAAGTCTTCTATCATGAGATCACTGCCCTCTACTTTCTTCACTTCACCATTCCCTTCAACTTTCCTCGCTCGATGATGGATTAGATGATTCGAGCTAGGAAGAAACCCCGATCGCTTGTCTATGTGATGTATCTTCCGATGATCTTCCGTGCTTTCTACGTCCCTTTGGTTGTGTGTCAGATCTTACCTGCACCTGTCTTTTTATCCAAGGCCCCATGACAACCCCTGCCCCTCTTCCTCTCGAGCCAGTTGAGAAAGAATCATCTGACCCCGATGCACCAGAGCCTGAGCCACCAGCCACCCTCGACTCCATCCGTACCATATTGCATGACCACTTCCATTTGGAAGACGATCGCTACACCCAGCTGGACTACGTTGCAGATGAGAGCCATCATCAACACTCTGTACGATATCCAGTACAACATGGCCTGGCATCCTAATGCCCTTTCCTACGGGTCGGACCCTTCTCGTGGAGGTTACCGGATTGATGACCCATGGGCCAGGCGGTACTTGGATCCAGATGCGGCATTTGTTGATCCTCGACGCTCTTCTAGCGAGCCTTTCGAGTCGGTCGGTTGATCATGTTCACAGGCTCCATGATGGTGGTTATCTACCTGCTGTTGCTACTGATGGTTCACTTTAGTTCAGTTTTATCATTTTCATTTTTTTAGTACTCTTTGCTTTATGCTCTTAGTTTGACATGTTATGAAATTCTAGCTTATTTTGGGTTTTATCACATATTGCTTAGATGTCTTTTATCATGTTTGGTTCTGGTTATATGTTGTGTGTTGCTTCCCTTACTTTTGTCATATTGATCTCCTTTTATGGGGGGAGCTATGGTTATTTTTGCTAAACGACAAAGAGGGAGAAGTATGGATATTTGCCGTGATCTGTGATGTGATCTTATATGTGATCGTATATGTTGGATATTATGTTGTGCTTGGAAAAAAATTATCTCAGGACATATCTATTTACGGGGAAGCCAACATATCCATCTACAGGGGCGCTATTCACTCCATGCCATTCGTTTCTTACTCCCCCACAACATGTGTCCAGGTATGAACATTGGAGCATACAAATATCGTTTTGTTAATTATCAAAACAGGGGAGATTGTTGACCCAAACTGGATCACAGTCAACTAAATTTAGATAATCAACAAAAATAATATTTGTTATGATCCAATATGACACATCAAGCTCAAAGTTAGAACATAATCACATATCGGTTCAAGACAGACGTCATCAACATATGCAGTTATAACTTGTATTCTGTGTCTGTAATTTTATATTTATTAAGTCTAAGATTATGTACGCCGAGTAGCAGTGAGTGTCTTAAACCTAGAATCACTTATCCAAAGCTCCACCAAACAATCACCAAACCAAACCAAGCCCACTTGAACATCCTATCCCATTTGGACATTCTGTGTCCTAAAAATCAGGATCCTAATTTTTAGGGTTTGCTAGTTGCTAGCTGTTCAACGGCTATAAATTTGAATTTTGAACAGAGTTCTGGCCGAACTCTGTCTCCCATGACTAGTATATATTGGGTCTCTCATTTTCATTCATCTCCTCTTCTCATCTTCTATAGCCTTATACATTCTAAGCCTACTCTTCCCATCTACTAGCCACAAAACTTCTTAAGAGCCAAGGTGCAAAGTACAATTCAGCTAGAAGTTCTATGCAAGAGTTTGAAAGTAGTCATTTGGACAATTCTAAGTTTTGCCTCTGCGAAGTTGTAAGAAGTTGGCATTCTCTTTTGAGTAAAAGTACGTAGTGTACCTCTATTTCAGAAATAGTAGATTTCAATCCTGGGTGCGAGTTCTCAGGCCTGGACTAGTCCTCCACGAGGGAAACCAAGTTAAAACTGTTGTGTTTGCGTATGCTCGTCTAATCTCTTTTATTTCCACATTACTACTCTGATTAATTATTCTGTTGGTGAAAGTGTTAAATTTTATTTGGTTATTATCGACACAAAATCTATTCACCCCCTCTAGAGTTGCTTACACATACTTCAAGGATGAAGGATCGAGTGTCATTTTGAAAGTATGATGTACAACACTTCTAAGCCGACCGTGGTACCTTTCCATATTCTAACTCAATCTGATCCAAGTTAGGATTATTCCCTTAGCTATGTGGATTCTTCTTTTTATTATCAAGCCTACTTGTGCAATTGAAAACTTTTGTTTTATTAGTATGAAGGCCAAGCAGAGGCAAGTTCACCGAAGTCGCCCACCTGAGTGAGGAGTTACCTCGACTGAGCAGGACTTCGAGCAGGCCATTGCATGGCTAAGTCCAACACCGTTGGCATTTTGATTCCTCCGATTGGACTGAATGGGACAGGGCATTACATTATAAACCACTCAAAAAAAGTTTCATCCTCGAAACTTACTGAGTACACACTCATCGACTTATCACTTGATTCAACATCCAATGATTCTTGCACACACTTTGCCTATGCATTTCTTCAATCCGAGCCACGATCGTGCCTTATTTATTTCTCACCCCGAACAACTATATCTCAAAATCCTTAATACTGCCTCATTCCTTTAGCCTTACTTGAATTCAACGTATAACTTAGTTGGATCGTACACATATTTTAGGCATCCCCAAAATACATACATATCAACCAAGTCTCATGATAGAGAATTTGCCATTTCTACTCTAGTCGAATCGTGCACATATTCAAGCATCCCTGAAATATATGCATTTTAGCTAAGCCTCGTGAGTGGAATTTCCATATAGTTGAATCATTCTATCCACTAATACCAATATCCAATCCTATCGATCCTCAAGAATTTTTTAAGAATACTTCGACAACTCTAACTAGGGTCAATAGCACAATCTCTAACTCTCTGCATAGGGACGTCTACCCAATCGCTAGGCTATCTTTCCAGGCTAAAGTCAACCGTCAGTATTGGAATCACAGTTCCCATAACAATAATATCAACACTGACCCCAATCCTATGGTCAAACCAAAGCTGATAGTATGGGATTTTCTATCCAAGCTCGCATCATTTCGATTTCTAAACTTCGAGCATAGATTCCTCCTAATTGTATTCGTATTCGCATAGTTTAGTTCAGGGGTCCGAGTCATTCAGCAAAGCCATCCTCCAGTAAACCCATGCTTAATCAATTCCATGGCACATCCAATCGCACGTCCAAACTAGCAATTTTGTATAGTCTATCTCTTCATACATGTTTGATATAATCCACCTATATATCCTATCCAAGTCAAGTACTCCACTACATGATTTGTCATTGAACCATAATTTTTATATCATTTTCTCCGAGCTGTTCGACACAATTTACGTATTCATTCACATGGCCGTCTAGCATAACAATATGTCACGCCCAAATCTCCCGCAAGTCCGATTATCCATGTTGGACATGAAATTACCATGCCAACGCTCCTGCAGGATAATCGTCATCCTCGGAATATAACTCTTACTTTGTGTCTAGACTAATTCATTCTCGATATGCAGATTGGATCTACTCAATCCTCAAACTTACTTAATCGTCAATCACAAGTCCGAATCATCCTTGAATTCACCTTCTTATCAAACCACAAGCCGAAACAATCCAAATTGCCATGCCCTAATCTCCAGAGTTCGATCAACCCTACTGGACAAGAATCACCATGTCAGCGCTCACGTAGAACAATTACCCCAAATCTGAAGTGACGAATGTGCAAGGCTGGAGTTGTGCTCGTGCAAGACAAGATCGTCGATGTTATGGTTATCATCGAACAATCAAGACACTTTTCTTTCATCCAAATATTCATTTCTATCAAAATCCTAAGTATAGATCCATTTGAACAATAATATTTTACGCGATCGACATTCCTCGAATCAGAGTACCCCCGAGTTATGGAACATCAATCTTTGATACATCTCAATACCATCGATGATGAACATAACTTGACGATCTTTATTTGTAACGAATTTCGAGTCATACAACTGATGCTATCATCCAAATTGGATATACCATAATCTTCTCGATATTCAAGATCAAATTTGATCATTATCCCTCGAACTAGTTACATGATTAATTCATTGAAACTTAAAATCACGTATATTAATATGTCTATCTTAGGTCATCGAGCAATATATTTCCTCAATTCATATTGTTTTATGCTAACACAAGTCATCGAGCGATTATATCCAAGTCCTTAGAGTCGTTTTCCTAACATCAAATTCAGACTTTTTCATGCTTGCTATCTTCCTATTGTGCTAACTTTTCGTATACGATTCATACCGATTTTCTCGATCGATCATCCGTTTGTTACCCTTTAACTTTTTTCTCGATTAAATCTACCTACTCGATCATTTTGTATTTCATACTCGGCACAATCCTGTCAATGTGTGTCGTCTTCTTATTTGTTCAAATTATCTCGTACTAGTAATTTAGAATCATAATTACTTTGAAACACTCTTTCTAAGGCTTTGCGTACTCATCGCTTGCCGATCGACTCATTGGCACCCCGCATCCTCAATCGATTGACATCCTCGAGGCTATTCTATACACCATTCAGGGATGAATTCGATAAATTCTTAAAACAATTTTCAAATCACCATCGATTACTTCGAATCTCCGTTCGAACCATTCCTCAATTTCAAGCACGTTCGTCAATATGTCGTATTGATGATAATATCGTTCGATGGCATCCCTATCGATAGTCATCATGTATTCTATGAATCAAGTTAAACTTATTCACATTTCGATACGATTCGAATTCCGCATATGACTTTTCTAAGGTCGACGCAATTTTTAGTGTAAATGCCCAGCCCGACTTAGCCAACCATGCTTTACATGAACCTTCATTTATTTTTGTCAAAAACTATTCTTATATGATTTACAAATTACATAGACTTATTATATGGAAATCCTACGGAACATCGAGAGAGAGCGCACCAACGATATCGATTTGCAAAAACACATTTAGCACGAAGCCATTAGAGTTAAAGAATTCAATCAAAAGTCGAGGACATAAAGCCGTGCTCTGATACCAATATGTCATGCCCCAGTCCTGCAGGATCGATCGTCCTCGCCAAGGCGTGATGCCGCATGAGCCTAGGTTCCGCTCGTGCAAAGGCGGGTTCTGTAAAGGTCGATTACAACAGCTTGCGACGGGGTCATCGCACAAAAGTCCCAAGTAGAAACATTGAATTTACGAGGCAACACAAGCATTGAAACAAAATCAGAATATTTTATTGATACGTGAAATAAAATTACAAAGGCACGAAGCCAAGTTAAAATCACTCAAGTTCACTTTTCTCTCTGACTACAATCACTCAGCTCTCGCTCATCTCTCAACACAATTTGACGAGTCAGCGGATGCTTCAGATAGGCGATGTCCATACATTATGTCCTGTATAGATAAAGTCTTTAATGTGGCCGCACGCCTCAAAACGCCAAGGAACTCCATGTCTCAGCACATCCAAGCGAGCTCCGTCTCGATAAGCATGTACATGTAATCTATACATGTAAACTGTGTAGGTGTCAGTACACAACTGTACTGGTGAAGTGAGCTCATCGCTCACCCATACAAAGCTAGCACGTTCATTTACTTTATGCAATATAATCACTTTATGATTGTCTTTCTATTCTTATCTTAGGATCGATTTTAGGACATAAACTCTTGGCCTATTTGTGTCTCTAGACCATCAATGTGCCTGACATCGATAACTTACTTAAAGATGTGCCTCTAGACCATTCTCGTGCTTGTTACATCAATATATCAACTCATGCTAGCCTATCCGACTCATACTTCGGAATGCAACATGTTTCGTGTCATTGACTTGGTCTGAGCTTCAAAAACATTGAGGTCGTGCCTCGCAATTCAACACGACTTGACCAAATGTGTCCTTATGGCCCTTTCAAACTTAACTCGAAATGACCAACCAAAGTTGTGGAACTTGTGTGGACGACTCAATCACGATGCCATATCTTTGTGTCGAAGCACGTGTCCTTGCTATAACCAAATCTTAGGCTCCATAATGCTATTGTAACCGTGCACACCTTTTTAACTCAATTCGTGTCATGCTCGTACTTTCTTTGATTCACCCGATACCGTACATACGAATTGTCGCTTAGCGTACTGACTCATTTGTATGAAAGGTCACTAGCAATGTTAAGCTATCATAGGCTATAGCTGGGTTAGCGGCGACCCTTTTGTGCACGGGTAGTGAGCCCTATGCAAAAGTTCCCAAATCACCCACACCGATTCATTGCTGGCACATGCTAATTCATGGCTGGCGCTTGCTATAACTCGTTCCTCCCGGGTTGATTCATTGCTGGCAACTGTTAGAAACTACACCTTATGCACAAGTTGTCCATGACCATACAATAGTGCCTACCTAACTCACCATCTGACACAAACCATGTTCTTCTTTAATCATTACCATGCTTTTCATACTTCCTGAGAGACTCCCAAGCCACGGGACCGGTCTCGACGATAAACGGCCATGTAAACTTTTCCATTCTTTTAAAACCCAAGAAAATTGCTACTGCATAGCCTTCCAACATAACATAAACAAAAGGTGTTCCCTAGACCGTGTGTCACGACCCGATCCCAAATTATTCGGTCGAACCGGATCATGCCCAGCGTGCACCGTTGTGTGACGGCGGCAGTAAGCTGTTCTATATGCAGGTGTTCACAACAACATCTATACATTTGTCACAACTCAATATACGAAAATTTTAAAACTTTGAAAAGTACAACTAGAAATAAAAGAACTGAAATAAAATGCTGAATTCAAATTAACAAAATTCCAAAAACAACAAAACTAGAAAACTGGAAATGACTAGCTAAGTGATCGGATCGTCATCCTCAGGTCCTGCGTCCTCCAATGGGGACTCTGGCAACACCACAGGATACAAAACCGGCTCGAAGTAGCTATTGTACAATAGCTCAGCATCCTCAATATCACCTAAAAATGTTGTCTCCAGTCATGAGGGAGCAAGTACGAATATGTATCTCATATTTCAAGTAATAATGGAAAAGTGCAGGCTAAACAGTTGAAACAATATTTTCCAGTAATTCTATGATTAAAAACAATGTGATTTGAATGTGTAATCGTCTATGACCGCCTTGGGTTATACAATAGCGTCCTAGCGACGCGATACGACTTATCCCCGTGTGTAAGAGGGGTAAGCTCGCACAATCCTGTAATATAGGGGGTATTGGCCATAAACGTTACACTATTCCCCCAATTCCTACAATCAATATCAATCAATATTTGAACCCTAGGAGAGGGTTCCGTGTAGCAATGTGGTTTAAACATGCATCTAGACAATTACTAAATAAAATACAAGAAAATATAACCGTAACTTACCTTTGTTTATGACTGGATCGGTAAAGTCGGTTCCGAGGAGGATGTCAGGTTCGTCTCCGAGATCCTACAGTTGAGAACCTTGACTTAGAACCAATATGAAATTATTCTAGGTGTGCTAGTTACAATCTCTAGTAGTAGTGTCCTAGTCGGATTTTAAGTTCTTTTATTTAACCTACTGTAACGCTTTACGTCGCAAGCTACGTGCGTTGTCAATTAGTTTGTTAAACCGGTTAATTCAGCTAATTGGGGAAAAATAGCAATTACAGTTTATCTTAGGAAAACTTTGTATTTTGTAATATATATATAAACTAGTTTTCTTCTAGTGATAAAACATAAACTTGTTATCTTGCTAATATTTTATTCATTTAATTAACTTGGAAAAATCTTTATTAATTTTATACAAAATAATTAATATCCTAATTATAATTTACGCGTCCAAATATGGAAACCAACCCAGAAAAGAAATGAAAAACCTAGACTACACAATACAGGGGCACAACTAACAAAATAGAAATCTGGGCTTATGCCCTTACAAACTTTACATAAATGAAATTAGAGGAAAATTAGTTAGCTCTGAAAAATGTCCTGTATTTTAAATATTGAAAACAAAACTAATAAATAAATTAAATTAAAACTTAGGAGTCTCAGACTTGGTCCAATCGTCACTATTTTTAGCTAATGCCTCAACGTCCGGGTAAAACCGATTTTGTTTGCATTTTGCTAGGGCCTACGGACCGGTACGGTCGTCGCCCAAAAATTCGATTTGAATTATTTTCCGAAAATTGATTTAAAAATTCATTTATAAAGTTTTATAAAAATTTGGACAGCATTTCCTCTATATTCGGGATAACCCGAAACTGGAAAAATGCGCCAAAACACCCATTACCTATCCAAACCAGGGAAAACACACTTTTATAGAAAATATAACCACAGAAATCATTTCCTAAGCATAATCGGAAAACCCGAAATAAAATCGAAAATCCCAAAATTTCAAAAATCCAAACCAACCACAGAAAATGTCACAGAACGATTTCAGAAAATTCGAAACTACCACGTCCACCAAAACCGAATTCCCGGGAAGGAATCGGGGACCAATTCTCATCATCGACTACGTAAATGGAAACGGGAATGCAAAATTATACCTTGGGTTGCTCGGCTAGAGCTCTCAGATGTTAAAATTGGAATAAAACCAAGTTTTCGCAGAATCGTGAAAATCCAGAGCTCGCGGACAGCAAAGAAAAATCGTGAAAAGGGAGATCGGGGTCGGGATCCGGCGCGGGGC
Source organism: Iris pallida (assembly GCA_029216955.1). Classification (NCBI taxonomy): domain Eukaryota; kingdom Viridiplantae; phylum Streptophyta; class Magnoliopsida; order Asparagales; family Iridaceae; genus Iris; species Iris pallida. The sequence continues at coordinate 7,925,874 of JANAVB010034418.1, read as the reverse complement.
CACGCTGGACAAAGGCTGGGGCTGCCGGAGCGCTCGGGGAGCGACGCTGGACGAAGCGGGGTCACCGCTGGCGGCGGGCTGCTGGCCGAAAAGGGGGTCGGCCGTGCCGCTGGAGCGGGAAGGAGCGGGGCCGGCTGGGGGTCGACGGCGAACGTCGAGGAGGAGGCCGGGACGACTGGCGCTAGAGTCGGGGCGGCCGGCGCAGAGTCGGAGCCGCGCGGGAGACGGCGCCGGAGTCGGCGGAGGCCGGCGGTCGCGGTGGTAGGTGTTCGGGTTGGACACTAACGGAAGGGCTAGGGCACGGGGGCGCTGGAGTTGGAGGAATGCTTGGGTGGAGAGAGTTTGGGGAAAAAATGAGAAAAGAATGAATATAGAGTGCTGGTGGTGGGTTGGTTAAAAAGAAGAAGAAGGAATGGAGGGGTTTGAGGAGTTGGTAGGGGGTGGAGGAGAGTGAAAGAAGGGAGGAGTGGGAATAGGGGTCGAGAGAATAGGGAGGGGGAGTGCTGGTCGTGGGGGGTTAGATTAGGATTTGTTTTATTATTATTTTTCTTCTTTTCCTTTTCTCATTCTTTTGTAATAAAACCAATATATATATATATATATATATATATATATATATATATATATATATATATATATATATATTTAAACAATGGCTAAAGCCTTCATTGAATAAAACCAATATATATATATTAGAAAAAGGAATTTAAGAATGGGTTCAGAAAACGGGATTGGGTTTCGGGAAATCGTACCTGGTTCGAACTCGGGTTCAGAGTCCGGACTCGGGATCGGGGCAGGGCCACAATCAAAAACCAACGATAGTTTTAAAATAATGTTTTTTCTAAATCCGACTAAATAATAATATAATAATATAAATAACAATAATAATAACAATAATAATAATAATAATAACCCCAAACTAAACTAATAATCCTAATTAATCTAAATATCCAATAATTAGTCTAAAAACCAGAAAGCGGGTTTCACAACCTTCCCTCCTTAGAAAATTTTATCCTCAAAATTTCAAAGATAAGGGCCGGGGTACAATCAAAAATCATTTAACCTTGATCAAACATGGAATTAAATCATCAGGCACGATCGGGTTCTATGCATGATCGCTAGGTACAATGATAAAATATCAGTATGATCAGAATTATCTAGATATGATCTGAGATGGGATTGGAATGTCATTGTGATCAAAATCATTTTAGGTACGAAAAACAAATCTAGGTACAATCATGATAAAAAATAGAAGAAAGTGAGGTCTCGTGAAACAGCAAAGGCAAGAAAGAAACGAACGTCAACAATTTATTGAGAATGTGAGAATGATGAAATCTTCTGAGTTAAGGGACTAAAATTCTAGATCAAAATGGAACGTTTATGATTAAGGAGAACTCAACAAGTTGTATGATGGAAGGATAGCGAGGATGATTAGAATAATATATCTATGATTAGAATGTAATCGGATAAGATAGTTCCATTGAGGACTGAGTGGTAACCAAAGGAGATAGAAAAATATCGTATCACTATTTCAAGGATGAACGATAGGATATACGGAAAATAACTTACAAAATAACAATCTTATTTATACCCCATGCAAAAATCCAATTTCTAGCTTGCTAAACTAGTTGAACTCTAAGTATCTACAGAAAACTAAGGCAGCCGCCAAGGTATTAAAACTAAACCTATTTGGAATCATAAATCATCTAAATCAAACTTCCATTCGTTGTTTTATATAACTCGTATGCCAAATGTATTTCAAATTTTAAGTATTTCTCTCGATCAAATCATTTTACAGACATCAATTTTTTTATTTTTTTCATTCTTCCAAAACTGACTACGTCAAAGTCACAATCTTCACTTGTTATAGTAAATCCTTAAAATGTTGATCTATGATCTATATTCGAGAATTTCCAATTCTTGAAATCAATTGACCAAATTATAATAATTGATCAAATTTTTTAATCTTTAATCATGCACTTGTCAATTGTTCTCATCCAAACACAATAGCAAAATATCACAAAATCTCAAATATTTTTATCATAACTAATATGTGTCTCCAATGTGGTAGAAATTGCAAACACAATTGCTTCTTTCCAAAATTGTATGCCAATAGTCTTATCCCAATTTCTCACTGCTTATTCCTTCTCTAGAACCTATCATTCTATTTCTTGTGATATTTCTTTCCATGGTTATATTCGTCCCTTCTGGGTACAGTAGTCATCTAATCATAAAAGTTAATTTCCGTCAAGTATTTCTTTACTTGATACCCATATTCTTATGTTTATACATTATCCAAATTCACTTCCTTCATGGGAGAATCTTACCAGATCTTAGACTTTCCTCGCTAACTCTACCTACGTCTTTCTCTATCTTCCATACTCTTCTTTAATTATAAAATTCAAAGTCGTCAAAAATCTTTATTTGTTTGAACGAGATTTAAGCACTAGTGAGCACTACTAACGGTTCTAATCCAATAAGCCGCAAGTTAAAATATGCCACTCTCTCAAGACTAGCTTACCCAAGTTATTCTTCTACCTTTCTACCCTTTAGCTAACTAATATTGATCCCAAAGATGCCCTTAAAATGAGATGGGTAACAACCTATATGTCTCCTGCATATAGCTATACACTACATACATATAGTCATCCATGTATATTAAATATTTAATATATAAAGCTATCCACAACTATAGCTTCCAAAATATGTAACAAAATATATGCAACGCACTAAAGTTGAACCAGGGAAGAGATTGAGCTAATAGGGATTGATATGGTCCTAATAAGTTCTAGGAAGATCAAGTAGAATTTCATAGGAAATCTATTCCTTCAAGCTTGTGATAAGAGGTTTATGAAAATAGAGACAACCAGTAGAAATGCAAATCCTCTAATCGGCAAAAGTCAGAATAATTTGATGGTACTAAAATATTAAAAAATAGTCCTAAAAAATCAAATGGAATTCCCATATGAACCCTATAGAAATAATTTCTGAAAATTTAAACTAGTCGCTAAGATTCCAAATAATCCAAAATTTAAACGAATCAAGACAATTCTTGTAAAGTTATCAATGGTGATAAGAGGCCAAACATGATACATTTATAACAGGGATATAGTCCCAATAGTACCCGAAACCATACATATCCGAAGTTATTTTGCCTCTAATTCATGCCTCGCCAGAGTGCACCTGACTGCAGTGAATTTTTGGCTCCATAACTTGAATAATAATAATTTTTCGAGTAGTCTATCAACTTTATCCATTTCATGGCTGAGCAACGTAGGGAACAAATTTGATGCATTTAGGACGTAGTCTCAATAATATCCAAAAACATATCAACACCTGAATCACTTCAACTTAGAGTCTATGCCCCGCCAGTGCACAACTGGCTGCAGTATAATCACAGTTTTCATAATTCAGACGAATGACTACTACGCAAATGTGCGAAGCCATATTAGATCACTGAATATTTTCTTAACTTTGTCCACAAAAATTTCAAAGGGATATTTCAACAATTCAAAAAGGTTTCCAATGACTCAAGAAAATTCAATATTAGAATGGAATCAATTCTCTGACCGTACGTGCTTCATGATACTCAAGCATTGAGTTTAAAAGCTTTCTAGGCCTTGAATTGATCAAGAAGTTGTCTGGGGAGAGTAAGGTTTCGAGTTGAGTAGAGGAAATCAACAAATGAAAATATTCTTGTTCTTAGTATAACTTAGAAAATATCAATCAATATTGGAATTATTTTTTGGAAAATAATTTCCTTGGAAGATTCGTGAACAAGCTAAGTTGAACCAATTCTTTTGGTAATAATTAACCTTGGGGCTTTTATGGTTCCAGAAGAATTTGGTTCTGGATTGGTCCCAAGAAAGTCAATTGAAAATAATGTCAAGATAAATGGTTGGATACACTAGTCGTAAAACTACTCTGGATAGATAAAAGTTTTCCAAGTTTGCTAAAGGAGAATTTGAAACTCTAAATAGTGAAATAGATCTAGATTCTAAATAAAGATAGAGAAGTATGATTTGGTCAACTAATTGAAAATTTTGAAATAGGTTTGTTGAAAGAGAAGATTGGAAAAAATCTAATCCTATTCCATAATAACAAAAGAGTGTGGATTTTAAGGAATGCTGGAGTATGATAAGGATATGGAGGAAAATAACCTCTGGAAGCCAAGGGACACTAAAAGATATATAAAATCTAGAAAGTAAAGTATATAGTAAAATAGTCCACCATACAATCAGCCTATGCCGGATAAGGTTTAGGATGCAAAACATAAGTAAGGTAGCCTACCAGTCTATAACAAACAAAAATATTTATTTATAATATATTTCGGTCCTATGTTGTGACAAATCAATGTTCTAGTGTTATAATTGTTTCTAGGTATATTTTTCTAAGTTGTTGTTTCAGGACCTGCATGGGCTACCACTAAAAACATGTCACGACCCGATCCCAAATTATTACGTCAAACCGGATTATGCCCAGCCTGCATCGTTGTGTGACTGTGGCAGTAAGCTGTTCTATATGCAGGTGTTCACGACAACATCTATACATTTGTCACAACTCAATATACGGAAATTTTAAAACTTTTATTCAACATTCGAAAAGTACAACTGGAAATAAAAGAACTGAAATAAAATGCTGAATTCGAATTAACAAAATTCCAAAAACAACAAAACTAGAAAATGACTAGCTAAGTGATCGGCTCGTCGGCCTTAGGTCCTGCGTCCTCCAATGGAGACTCTGGCAACACCACAGGATACAAAACCGGGTCGAAGTAGCTATTGTATAATAGCTCAGCATCCTCAATATCACCTAAAAATGTTGTCTCCAGTCAGGTGGGAACAAGTACGAATATTTATCTCATATTTCAAATAATAATGGAAAAGTGCAGGCTAAACAGTTGAAACAATATTTTTCAGTAATTCTACGATTAAAAATAATGTAATTTGAATGTGTAATCGTCTATGACCGGCTTGGGTTATACAATAGCGTCCTAGCGACGCGATACGACTTATTCCCGTGTGTAAGAGGGGTAAGCTAGCACAATCCTGTAATATAAGGGGTATTGGCCATAAACGTTACACTATTCCCCCAATTTCCACAATCAATATCAATCAATATCTGAACACTAGGAGAGGGTTCCGTGTAGCAATGTGATTTAAACATGCAGCTAGACAATTACTAAATAAAATACAAGAAAATATAACCGTAACTTGCCTTTGTTTATGACTGGATCGGCAAAGTCGGTTCCGAGGAGGATGTCAGGTTCGTCTCCGAGATCCTACAGTTGAGAACCTTAACTTAGAACCAATATGAAACCATTCTAGGTGTGCTAGTTACAATCTCTAGTAGTAGTGTCCTAGTCAAATTTTAAGTTCTTTTATTTAACCTACTGTAACGCTTTACGTCGCAAGCTACGTGCGTTGTCAATTAGTTTGTTAAACCGATTAATTCAGTTAATTGGGGAAAAATAGCAATTACAGTTTAACTTAGGAAAACTTTATATTTTTGTAATATATATAAACTAGTTTTCTTCTAGTGATAAAACATGAACTTGTTATCTTGCTAATATTTTATTCATTTAATTAACTTGGGAAAATCTTTATTAATTTTATACAAAATAATTAATATCCTAATTATAATTTACGCGTTCAAATATGGAAACCAACCCAGAAAAGAAATAAAAAACCTAGACTACACAATACAGGGGCACAACTAACAAAATAGAAATCTGGGCTTATGCCCTTACAAACTTTACATAAATGAAATTAGAGAAAAATTAGTTAGCTGTGAAAAATGTCCCGTATTTTAAATACTGAAAACAAAACTAATAAATAAATTAAATTAAAACTTAGGAGTCTCAGACTTGGTCCAATCGTCACTATTTTTAGCGAATGCCTCAACGTACGGGTAAAACCGGTTTCGTTTGCATTTTGCTAGGGCCCACGGACCGGTAAGGTCGTCGCCCAAAAATCCGATTTGAATTATTTTCCGAAAACCGATTTAAAATTTTATTTATAAAGTTTTATAAAAATTTGGGCATCATTCTCTTTATTTTCGGAATAACCCAAAAGTGGGAAAATGCGCCAAAACACCCAATATCTACCCAAACCGGGGAAAACACACTTTTATAGAAAATATAATCGCAGAAATCATTTCCTAAGCATAATCGAAAAACCCGAAATAAAATCAGAAATCCCGAAAATCCAAATTAACCACAGAAAACGTCACAGAACGATTTCGGAAAATTCGAAACTACCACGTCCACCAAAACCGAATTCCCAAGAAGGAATTGGGGACCAATTCTCATCATCGACTACGTAAACGGAAACGGAAACACAAAATTATACCTTGGGTTGCTCGGCTAGAGCTCTCAGATGTTAAAATTGGAATAAAACCAAGTTTCCACAGAATCAGAAAAATCTAGAGCTCGCGGACAGCAAAGGAAAATCGCAAAACGGGAGATCGGGGTCGAGATCCGGCATGGGAGCACGCTAGACAGAGGATGGGGCTGCCGGAGCATTCGGAGAGCGGCGCTGGACGAAGCGGGGTAGCCGCTGGCCGAAAAGGGGGCCGGCCGTGCCGCTGGAGCGGGGAGGAGCGGGGCCGGCTGGGGTTCGGCGGCGAATGTCGAGGAGGAGGCCGGGGCGGCCGGCGCTGGAGTCGGGGCGGCCGGCGCGGAGTCGGGGCCACGTGGGAGACGGCGCCGAAGTCGGCGGAGGCCGACGGGCACAGGCGGTCGCGGTAGAGGGTGCTCGGGTTGGACGCCGACGGAAGGGCAAGGGCACGTGGGCGCTGGAGTTGGGGAAATGCTCGGGTTGAGAGAGTTTGGGGAAAAATGAGAAAATAATTAATATAGAGTGCTGGTGGTGGGTTGGTTAAAAAAAAGAAGAAGGGATTGAGGGGTTTGAGGAGTTGGTAGGGGTGGAGGAGAGTGAAAGAAGGGAGGAGTGGGAATAGGGGTCGGGAGAATAGGGAGGGGGAGTGCTGGTCGTGGGGGGGTATATTAGGATTTGTTTTATTATTATTTTTTCTTCTTTTCCTTTTCTCATTCTTTTGTAATAAAACCAATATATATATATTTATATATTAGAAAAAGGAATTCAAGAATGGGTTCAGAAAACGGGATTGGATTTCGGGAAATCGTACCGGGTTCGAACTCGGGTTCGGAGTCCGGACTCGGGATCGGGGCAGGGCCACAATCCAAAACCAACGATAGTTTTAAAATAATGTTTTTTCTAAATCCGACTAAATAATAATATAATAATATAAATAACAATAATAATAACAATAATAATAATAATAATAATAATAATAACCCCAAACTAAACTAATAATCCTAATTAATCTAAATATCCAATAATTAGTCTAAAAACCAGAAAGCGGGTTTCACACCGTGGTATACTTATTCTTGAACCAATCGTGGCTTATGTCTTAACCCAACTTATGTTCTATGCGACACTACAGCCCAAGTCATACTTTGTATGACGAGCCTTGAGATCATAGAACTATATGACTTTAACTGCCGTAGAAAATATGGGACTGTGCTTGCTACGACTTTGATAGCCCAGCAAAACTCTTGTCTAACTCAATCATGCAACAACTTAACCCGTAGGACGAGCAAAGGCTATGCCAAGTCTTGTACCATAGAAGAGTGCATTGAGACTTGTCGAATACTTTTGCTATGCCAAGCATTGGACGATAGGACCGTACATGCTTTATCAAGCATTTATACGTACGACACCTATGACTTAGGCTAATTTCATACCTTTTTGGCAACTTAGACCAACTTTCCTTCTTCCAAGCCACGGAATAAAGGACCGAGTGTTATTTTGAAAGTACGAAACACACCGACCATGGAACCTTTCCATATTCTAACTCAATCTGACCCAAGTTAGGATTATTCCCTTAGCTATGTGGATTCGTCTCTTTTATTATCAAGCCTATTTGTGCAGTTAAAAACTTTTGTTTTATTAGTATGAAGGCCAAGCTGAGGCAAGTTCATCGAAGCCACCTACTTGAGCGAGGAGTTGCCTCAACTGAGCAGGACATCAAGCAAGCCGTTGTATGACTAAGTTCAACACCGTTGGCATTTTGATTTCTCCAATTAAACTGAGTGGGACGGATCATTACAGTAGAAATAGATATCACACAAATGACTGCAAAGTTCACCTGGAAGGATGCTATAATTACAGTCATAGAGGATACTGCCGAAGGGACTGCCAGTGAAGACCAAACGCCCTCCAACATCAACCCTAAGAAAATTGAAGTCAAGCACCTCGAGCTCCCTCGCCTGTACAGCAAAATGGCCATGACCATCACCCCAATGCCTAGGTATGAGTCTATGCCATGACCCGGGATAAAGCATTCGCATCTAACACAGTCGCGACAGGTATTCTACTCTTCAATAACAAGCATGCTCGCATTCTATTTAATTTAGGTGCCATACATAGCTTTATATCGACAATTTTTGTCGATGGCCTTATCTTAGTATTAGCATCCCGCAGGTACGTCACTACTTGCACATTTAGGCTGCAGAGACGGAATTATCTATATCGGAGGTAAAAAAGGTGTATCTTGATACGATAGTTCTAGATATTAAGGACTACGAATCATACTGGGAATGGATTGGCTCGGTGCTTACAATGCCACCATTGACTGTGTAGGAAAGAAGGTCACCTTTCGAATACCTGGAGTGATCGAATTCAGCTACTCGTGTGGTAAAGCGTCGCAAACTTGTATGGTGATCTTGTAACACCCAGTTTTCTAGATGAGGGTATTTTTGAAATTTTGTAATTATAATAATTATTATTGATATTTAATTCATATTATGATTTTTAGTGATTTTTAATAATTTTTAAACTATTTAAAAACTGCCTTAAGTCATGACTTGTGATTTTGATGTGCTGTCAGTGAAACCCTAGTGACTGCATGACCTAGAGCCTAACCATGTCATTAGTATGATTTAATTATCATTTTTAGCCTAGGAGTATTTGATCATTTTGGCTTATTTGAATTTTAATTAATTTAATGAATTGGTGAATTCTAGTTTGACTTTGACTTGTTGAGACCTAGTGAACTAGCCTAGAACCTAACCTTAGCTATGGTAACCCTAGTCTAACTTAGGTTAACCTACTTTTAGTCATTAGAGACTAATTTTGGAATAGGAGGATTAGTTTGAGTAAAATCATTTCATGATTTATTGTTTAATGAAATGACTTATGATTTCATGACTCAATGACTTATGACTTGGCCCATAGCCCATAACTAGAAGCCCTAACCCTAACCAAACCGTAAATGACCAGCCACATAGGGATTCCCACCTAATTTAAACACTTATTCATTAGGGTTGCCTCTTTTTATCATTCCAACACTTGGAGAAAAGAGAGGCATTCTTCCCCCTTCCAAAAATTCCCATTTATTCATTTGATCTCCTTTTTCATTCTAGTCTCTTACATTAGGTTTTAATTTTTGTATATTTTATAATTCTGGAGTTTAATCTCAGCTTTGGGCTCATTTGGGATATTTGGCCATCAAGAGGAACACCCACCCATTTGAAGCTTTTCCATACAATTTGCACCTATAGGGAAAACTCCTCAAATTGATTTAAATTGTTGTTTCTTTGCATTTAGGGCTGGATCTAGGAGTCACCTAACTGTCCCTGGAAAATTGGCACAATTCGTGTCAGTTTCATGTCCGTATCGGACACGTATCCATTTGATAGGCTAGGTGTTCGATAGAATGCCCCTTAGGAATTTATTTTCGATTTTTGAAATTATAATTACATGGATTGATAGATCTTGGTATGTACATTAAATTTTGTGAAGGATGTTTTATGTTTTGGTGTCGTTTTGTGTCGGATGTGGTGTTGGACACGCGCGCGTGGGGCATATGCACTGTCCTGCATCTCGGGCGGAATAACTCCCTGTGTCGGACACGTGGACATGCCATTTTTGGCGAGGATGATGGGGCATAGACTGACATCATCCTCCCAAAAGATGGGGCCATATGGTGCCATGTGCGAGGAGAAATCCTCCTCGCACTGGTCGCTCGGGCCACGCACGAGCTGCTGTGCGTTCTCATGTTTCCGCACTGACACGCACTTTTATTTCGGACACAGGGACACGGTGCAGGGTGACACGTTTGCAGCCCTATATGGGGCAAACACGTGGGAACGAGCATGAGTCGTGTCGTGCCCTGTGTCGCGCATAGGACACGCGTGCACACGTGTACGACGCAGCCTGTGCACAGAGTGTCAGTACGTGTTTTGAGGCTTCGACACGCCGTGTCCGGCTCTATGGTGACACGAAAAACTTCCTGGGACACGGACACAGGTGGGGGGTCATTTACCAACCACTAATTTAGATTATTATCACGATTTTGATTTTTAAATCGCATTTTCCCATTGGACTGGTACGTGGTTCAGTTTTGAGAATTTTGAAAAGTTAATCCCCTGTTTAAACTGTTTTTTCTATTTTATTTTCATGTTAATCACTCACACACATGTATTAGTTGTTGCTAGGGTGTTTGCATATGAGTTTGGGTTTCGATTGATTGGTTGGATTTCGAAATGAAGAGAGGACTGATACACAGTCCATTGTTTCAGTTTTCTGAAATTAGAGTGTACATTTAACTGATTTGAAATATTTCATTGCCAAATAGATTTCCAACATATGTATTAGTTACTGAATTATAGGATTATAGTTTGTGTTTGAGAATTTAGGTTTTGTTTTGGTTTTGGGCATCGATGCTGACCATGTGTCTACTATTTTGTAGTTAACTGATAAATGCATGAACTGAATTCCCTGAAATTGATATTCCTAAGATTAATGAAGGAAATAACTGAGACTTAAACCTAGGATTAGCTAAGAAGTAAACTGAGAAATCCTATGTAGAAAAAAAACCTGAGAACTCTCTCCCTGCAGGCCATGTTGGCCCTGCATTTGCAGTGGCAGTAGGCTGTCCCTTGGGCAGCAGCGCAGGCCATGTTGGCCTGTGCACTAGTGCAGTGAGGGAATCTTGATGATTAACTGTCATATTGAGTTCACATTTTTGTGTAATTATATTATATAAATGTTTGATTGGAAATTAGTTTAGTTCATTAATTATTTAATCCATTGGCCTTGTATCAGTCTTTAGGATAGGGTCATCTTGATTTCAGTCCCCTTCCAATGCTTCCTGTTTTGAATGTTCTGAAATTAAACTCAGGAAATGTCACACACACACACACTCTTTCCCTCATTGCCATTACTAGCCTTGAATATTCAGTCCCAACAGTGTTGGCTTAAATTCATGTGTATGTTCAGTCCAGCTTTTGGACTTTTAGTTCATTCCACATACTCTTGAGTATCAATTCCATTGCATATTGGTATCAGCTGCAACTGGAAGTGTGCAACAATGGTTGGACCCTTTGCAAGTTTATGTCCTCTTTGTTATGTACCAGAGTATTGGAAGCTGTAGGCTAATTGTGTGAGTCTATATATATATAATTGTATATATGTGGTGTGAGTGAGTTTTAAGGAATATTAGTTAGAATTTGGTTGATTAGAAGTTAACTGAGATTGGTATCACTGCTTTACTATTTTGGGTTGTGTGGGGATTCAAATCTGAGTTTGAATATGGAATGGGACTGTTTTACTAAGATTTTCATTTAGAGGACTGTTTTGAACTGTTAAATGGTTTTAAGTGTGTTCATGAGTTTATCAAAATCTGAAAATGGTTTTGTGTCAACGTGAGTTTGGCCTCATAGTCCTCTACACACTCTAGCCTAGCATACTCTATCACCCATGCATATCCCACTCATTACTCACTGTTTTTCATCACATTCTTACTGTTTGCACACTTTTATCTCACTGTTTTACACTCACTTTCTCACTGTTTCTCAGTTTCTCACTGATTTCATGTCTTTCCTATCACACACAATAATGTGTATCACACTTGTTCCTCTCACATACCCATATGACACACACCCTCACTTATCTATCACTCGCATGCCTATGTCACTAACACACACACTCTCTAGTCTCACACACACATGCTAGCCTAGGTTTCATGTTACACACATGTCTCCACTCTCATGCCTCACTTCACTAGTACACACACACACATACACTTGGACACATGTACTTGTGTCCCCCTCTCTATACACATGTATATATGTGTATTATTATATAGTGTTGTAATGAATTCATATTTTAGCCTATAGGTATATATATTCTAAGTTATTTTGAATATCCATATCAATATGTGATTCCTTTTAGCTTATATAAATAGATATATATGTATTCTCTATTAGATTGTGTGATATGTATATATGTGTATGGTTTAGATATGGATATTGAATATGGTTTTGCTTAGCCCATGGCCTAGCCTCTTAGCCCATGTCCTATGGTTGTGTTTGCTTAGCTAGTGAGCCTAGAATAGACTAGTGTAGTCTTGTTAGACTTAGAATAGTCTTGTTAGACCTAGATTAGACTAGTTGACTTAGGTTTGACTTGGTTGACCTAGTTTGACTTCTAGGGTTGACCAAAGTTGACCAAGAGTTGACTTTGGTCTAGTTTGACCTAGATTCATGTAGAATGCATTGTAGTGCATATTATTACCATTCTGGACTTGTTGTGACTTGTGCTGCTCTAATAGGAGCCAGACACCACTCCTCGGACAGTACTTTCGTCTTGGACATTCAGTTAGCAGGCGAGTACATTCTCTGATAGTTCTTTAATTTACTTGTCAATTACTGTACTTCAGTTCTAGATAATTTTATGTGATTCTTACAACACGTATGGATTTTTCTGGATACATGTATGCGACACATCTACCATCTGTCTGGCCTCTATTTTCTGGAACCACTACTGGCATCACCTTCTGGAATCACTACTGGAACCACCTACTGGAATCACTCTGGAATCTTTTGCTGGTATCATTATGTTTGGCTGGACTCATCCCGATTTCTCGTATCATTTTCTGGATTCACTTGTACTTACTGGGCGGGGAAATATTGGAATAGGCATGTGAACATACCCAAATACTGGAACCACTCCCTTGGAATTATACTGGAATGATAGCCATCTCCACCCGGCCAAGTGTGTGATGTGCCGTATTACCTACAGCCGTTCACATGTCGATCCCGATATTTTAAAACACACTGTTAGAGTATAGGCTGGACTCACCCTGGAACCTTTGATCACCAACTGGACTCGCCTTATACCGGACTCATCTTGTACTGGAACCACCTGGTATCAGATTCATGTTGTCTGGATTTATGTGGGTTTTGCACTTGTTTACATTTACATTCTGGACTTATATCATGTTGCTCTAGTTCAGCTAGTTTCTAATTACAGTCTTTATTGCTATGATTCTTCTCTTGTTTTTACTTACCTTACTTTTCTTGCATCTTAACTGTTTCTCTATACCATCACCTGTATATAAACTGCCATATTTCATCAATAAAACTGTTTATAACTGCTTTATAGTTCTCTGTCATTTAATTAGGATTTTTTGATAAGTTGTACTCGTTCCTTTCCTGACTGGACCTGTTGAAATTTTACAGATGATTGCCCTGAGGATACATGCCCTACATATTATGGACCCGGAGACGGAATGACTACCTTTGGCCCCGACTCTCAGGAGTGATCGGGATTTAGTTTAGTAGACTAGTATCTGTTTTCATGTTGAACTTGTTATAGAAGTTTTGAGACTTGTGTAGTATTTGAGATATGTTGAGAGAGTTGTTATTATTTTAGTAGTTGTTCTTCTATTCTTAGTTTAATTCCTCTGTGTTTATCTTATCGTGCTTAGACTGTGATTGAGTTTAATATCTTATACTTGTCCTCCGTTCGGAGTTGATCATGATGATTACATTATAATTGCGTGAGTTGCTGGTTAGATAGTAACCTAGGACAGCGCTCTACCGTCGACACTGCGACGTAGGCTGGGCGTCGTTACGTATTCATACCCTCACAGTGGGTGCGGGTCGTGACACATTTTTAGTGGTGGCTCATGCAGGTCGGGAGTCGCATTAGTGCGATATCGTGGTAGTACGGCGACTTAATTGTACTACTGCGAGCCTGCGATAGGATTGAGAGATAGGCTTTAACGAAGAGGTACTCAATCACAGTTAGGAAAATTCTGCTTCAAATCATGCCATCTACATATCTTACTGACTTGTCTTCTTTGTAATAAATTATCCTCCTTTGATTTTATCGATTCCTGCTCAATATTGACTTCCTTTTCGATCTGTCTTCAGGATGGTGGAGACACGATCACATCGTTCTGGTACAGTAGCCGCTGCAGAGGGGTCTGCCACCTCTCACCTTCAGCAGCCAGCTCCCGGTACCGCAGCCCCTGTCATGCCAGCTGGGGTGGGTGTCTCAGTAGTTTTCGGAAGAGCACCTCCACTAGTGGGGAGGCAGAGTCCAGTGCTTCCCGAGATCCTTCCACCGCAGCAGCCTCCACCTGCGGGGATGGTAGATGCTGCTCATCTATTTTCTTTTATGGAGAGGATTTTGGCGTCTCACCAGCAGCAGCAGCAGCAGCGGCAGACTGCCGATTATCGTCAGGGGATTGACGAGGCCCACCAGCTGGTTCGTACTACAGTAGAGATGGTGACTGCTCGGGGAGAGCAGCAGCAGCCTTGCCGGAAGGAGAAGGATATCCAAGACTTTCAGAAGATGCATCCTAGAGAGTTCCTGGGCACTGAGGGCATCCATTATATGGACGATTGGATAGAGCATATCGAGGAGATATTCAGGTTGGCAGAGATACCAGCTCGACTCCATATCGAGGCAGCGGGCAGTCAGATGCAGGACTTAGCCCGTGCATGGTACCAGACAGATCCCAGGGTGGGAGTTGAGGGCCAGACTTAGACGCAGTTCAAGGAACTGTTCAAGGAGCAGTTCTTTCCTGATGTGGCCTTGGGAGGCATAGAGGCACAGTTTGAGAGCCTGGTTCAGGGGAACCAGTCAGTAGCTGAGTACGTCGGGGAGATTTGCCGGTTGGCCTGGTTCATTGATGACTTGACTGAGAAGACGAAGGCGAGGAAGTTCCGCCGAGGCTTGATTAGGAAGGTTCGGTCGCTGACTAAGAGTGACCGGAACGCTGCCTCCGCAGAGATATTTTTTGGGGCTATGGCAGCGAAGGACGACCTGGGGTTGAAGTTGAAGAGGGGTTGTGACTTCCAGGATGGTAGCAGCAACGGGGGTCAGGCCAAGAGGCCCCATGTGCAGACTCAGCAGGCACAGGCACCAGTGAGAGTGCAGCAGGCACAACATCAGCATAGAGGACAGGACCGTGGGGTGCCGACTTGTGCCTACTACAGAAAGACAGGACATGTTTGGGAGTCTTGTAGGAGGAGGTTGAAGGTTTGTCTATTCTGTGGGTCTGGCGCTCACAAGATGATAGATTATCCCGCTGTACCTCCTTATAAGGGAGCTAGGCCACCTGTAGCTCAGCACTAGAGGGGTGGAGCTTTTGTGATGGCGGTCGAGGAGACCGACGCTGCAGGTGATGGGTTAGCAGGTTTGTCCTTTTTATTCTTCCTCCCCACTTTCCTGTGTGATTCCCTTAGTACCTGCCAGGATATTGTTTGTGATTGCCAGATAGTGTAGCTACCCTGTTTGAGACTGTAGAATCACGACCAGTAAGATTTTGTTTGCATGATTATCTCTTGACCTTGATTGTTTGGATTTGACCTAGAAGGGTGCGATTATTTTAATTTCGAGGACAAAATTTTTCTAAGGGGGTAGGATTGTAACACCCAGTTTTCCTGATGAGGGTATTTTTAAAATTTTATAATTATTATTGATATTTAATTCACATTATGATTTTTAGTGATTTTTAATAATTTTAAACTATTTAAAAACTACCTTAAGCCATGACTTGTGATTTTGATGTGCTGTCAGTGAAACCCTAGTGACTGCATGACCTAGAGCCTAACCATGTCATTAGTATGATTTAATTATCATTTTTAGCCTAGGAGTATTTGATCATTTTGGCTTATTTGAATTTTAATTAATTTAATGAATTGGTGAATTCTAGTTTGACTTTGACTTGTTGAGACCTAGTGGACTAGCCTAGAACCTAACTCTAGCTATGGTAACCCTAGTCTAACTTAGGTTAACCTACTTTTAGTCATTAGAGACTAATTTTGGAATAGGAGGATTAGTTTGAGTGAAATCATTTCATGATTTACGGTTTAATGAAATGACTTATGATTTCATGACTCAATGACTTATGACTTGGCACATGGCCCATAACTAGAAGCCCTAACCCTAACCAAACCCTATATGACCAGCCACATAGGGATTCCCACCTTATTTAAACACTTATTCATTAGGGTTGCCTCTTTTTATCATTCCAACACTTGGAGAAAAGAGAGGTATTCTTTCCCCTTCCAAAAATTCCCATTTATTCATTTGATCTCCTTTTCATCCTAGTCTCTTGCATTAGGTTCTAATTTTTGTATATTTTATAATTATGGAGGTTAACCTCAGCTTTGGGCTCATTTGGGACATTTAGCCATCAAGAGGAACACCCCCCCATTTGGAGCTTTTCCATACAATTTGCACCTATAGGTAAAACTCCTCAAATTGATTTAAATTGTTTTTTCTTTGCATTTAGGGCTAGATATAGGAGTCACCTAACTGTCCCTGGAAAATTGGCACAATTCGTGTCAGTTTCGTGTCCGTATCGGACACGTATCCATTTGATAGGCTAGGTGTTCGATAGAATGCCCCTTAGGAATTTATTTTCAATTTTTGAAAATGTAATTACATGGATTGATAGATCTTGGTATGTACATTAAATTTTGTGAAGGATGTTTTGTGTTTTGGTGTCGTTTTGTGTCGGATGTGGTGTTGGACACGCGCGAGCGGGGCATGTGCACTGTCCTGTATCTCGGGCGGAATAACTCCCTGTGTCGGACACGTGGACATGCCATTTTTAGCTAGGATGATGGGGCATAGACTGACATCATCCTCCCAAAAGATGGGGCCATATGGTGCCATGTGCGAGGAGAAATCCTTATCGCACTGGTCGCTCGGGCCGCGCGCGAGCTGCTGTGCGCGCTCATGTTTTTGCACTGACACGCACTTTTATTTCGGACATGGGGACACGGGGATGCGGTGCAAGGTGACACGTTTGCAGCCCTATATGGGATGAATACGTGGGCACGAGCACGAGTCGTGTCGTGCCCTGTGTCGCGCGTGGGACAAGCGTACACACGTGCACGACGCAGCCTGTGCACAGAGTGTCTGTGCGTGTTTTGAGGCTTCGACACGCCGTGTCCGGCTCTATGGTGACACAAAAAATAACACAGGTGGGGGGTCATTTACCAACCACTAATTTAGATTATTATCACGATTTTGATTTTTAAATCGCATTTTCCCCATTGGACTGATACGTAGTTCAGTTTTGAGAATTTTGAAAAGTTAATCCCCTGTTTAAACTGTTTTTCCTGTTTTATTTTCATGTTAATCACTCACACACATGTATTAGTTGCTGCTAGGGTGTTTGCATATGAGTTTGGGTTTCGATTGATTGGTTGGATTTCGAAATGAAGAGAGGACTGATACACAGTCCATTGTTTCAGTTTTCTGAAATTAGAGTGTACATTTAACTGATTTGAAATGTTTCATTGCCAAATAGATTTCCAACATATGTATTAGTTACTGAATTATAGGATTATAGTTTGTGTTTGAGAATTTAGGTTTTGTTTTGGTTTTGGGCATCGATGCTGACCATGTGTCCACTATTTTGTAGTTAACTGATAAATGCATGAACTGAATTCCCTGAAATTGATATTCCTGAGATTAATAAAGGAAATAACTGAGACTTAAACCTAGGATTAGCTAAGAAGTAAACTGAGAAATCCCATGTAGAAAAAAAACCTGAGAACACTCTCCCTGCAGGCCATGTTGGCCCTGTATTTGCGGTGGCAGTAGGCTGTCCTTTGGGCAGCAGTGCAGGCCATGTTGGCCTGTGCACTAGTGCAGTGAGGGAATCTTGATGATTAACTGTCATATTGAGTTCACATTTTTGTGTAATTATATTATATAAATGTTTGATTGGGAATTAGTTTAGTTCATTAATTATTTAATCCCTTGGCCTTGTATCAGTCTTTAGGATAGGGTTATCTTGATTTCAGTCCCCTTCCAATGCTCCATGTTTTGAATGTTCTGAAATTAAACTCAGGAAATGTCACACACACACTCTCTTTCCCTCGTTGCCATTGCTAGCCTTGAATGTTCAGTCCCAATAGTGTTGGCTGAAATTCATGTGTATGTTCAGTCCAGCTTTTGGACTTTTAGTTCATTCCACATACTCTTGAGTATCAATTCCATTGTGTATTGGTATCAGCTGCAACTGGAATTCTGAGAGTGTACAACAATGGTTGGACCCTTTGCAAGTTTATGTCCTCTTTGTTATGTACCAGAGTATTGGAAGCTGTAGGCTAATTGTTTGAGTCTATATATATATTTGTATATATGTGGTGTGAGTGAGTTTTAAGGAATATTAGTTAGAATTTGGTTGATTAGAAGTTAACTGAGATTGGTATCACTGCTTTACTATTTTGGGTTATGTGGGGATTCAAATCTGAGTTTGAATATGGAATGGGACTGTTTTACTGAGATTTTCATTTAGAGGACTGTTTTGAACTGTTAAATGGTTTTAAGTGTGTTCATGAGTTTATCAAAATCTGAGAATGGTTTTGTGTCAACATGAGTTTGGCCTCATTGTCCTCTACACACTCTAGCCTAGCATACTCTATCACCCATGCATATCCCACTCATTACTCACTGTTTTTCATCACATTCTCACTGTTTGCACACTTTTATCTCACTATTTTGCACTCACTTTCTCACTGTTTCTCAGTTTCTCACTGATTTCATGTCTTTCCTATCACACACACTAATGTGTATGACACTTGTTCCTCTCACATACCCATATGACACACACCCTCACTTATCTATCACTCACATGCATATGTCACTAACACACACACACTCTAATCTTACACACACAAGCTAGCCTAGGTTTCATGTTACACACATGTCTCCACTCTCATGCCTCACTTCACTAGTACACACACACATACACTTGGACACATGTACTTGTGTCCCCCTCTCTATACACATGTATATATGTGTATTATCATATAGTGTTGTAATGAATTCATATTTTAGCCTATAGGTATATATATTCTAAGTTATTTTGAATATCCATATCAATATGTGATTCCTTTTAGCTTATATAAATAGATATATATGTATTCGCTATTAGATTGTGTGATATGTATATATGTGTATGGTTTAGATATGGATATTGAATATGGTTTGCTTAGCCCATGGCCTAGCCTCTTAGCCTATGGCCTATGGTTGCGTTTGCTTAGCTAGTGAGCCTAGAATAGACTAGTGTAGTCTTGTTAGACTTAGAATAGTCTTGTTAGACCCAGATTAGACTAGTTGACTTAGGTTTGACTTGGTTGACCTAGTTTGACTTCTAGGGTTGACCAGAGTTGACCAAGAGTTGACTTTGGTCTAGTTTGACCAAGATTTATGTAGAACGCATTGTAGTGCATATTATTACCATTCTAGACTTGTTGTGACTTGTGCTGTTCTAATAGGAGCCAGACACCACTCCTCGGACAGTACTTTCGTCTTGGACATTCAGTTAGCAGGCGAGTACATTCTCTGATAGTTCTTTCATTTACTTGTCAATTACTGTACTTCAGTTCTAGATAGTTTTATGTGATTCTTACAACACGTATGGATTTTTTTGGATTCATGTATGCGATACATCTACCATCTATCTGGCCTCTATTTTTTGGAACCACTACTGGCATCACCTTCTGGAATCACTACTGAAACCACCTACTGGAATTACTCTGGAATCTTTTGCTGGTATCATTATGTTTGGCTGGACTCATCCCAATTTCTCGTGTCATTTTCTGGATTCACTTGTACTTGCTGGACGGGAAAATATTGGAATAGGTATGTGAACATACCTAAATACTGGAACCACTCCCTTAGAATTATACTGGAATGATAGCCATCTCATACCCGGCCAGGTGTGTGATGTGTCGTATTACCTACAGCCGTTCACATGTCGATCCCGATATTTTAAAACACACTGTTAGAGTATAGGCTGGACTCACCCTGGAACCTTTTATCACCATCTGGACTCACCTTATACCGGACTCATCTTGTACTGGAACCACCTGGTATCAGATTCATGTTGTCTAAATTTACGTAGGTTTTGCACTTGTTTACATTTACATTCTGGACTTATATCATGTTGCTCTAGTTCAGCTAGTTTCTAATTACAGTCTTTATTGCTATGATTCTTCTCTTGTTTTTACTTATCTTACTTTTCTTGCATCTTAACTGTTTCTCTATACCATCACCTGTATACAAACTGCCATATTTCATCAATAAAACTGTTTATAACTGCTTTATAGTTCTCTGTCATTTAATTGGGATTTCTTGATGAGTTGTACTCATTTCTGTCCTGACTGGACCTGTTGAAATTTTACAGATGATTGCCCTGAGGATACATGCCCTACATATTATGGACCCGGAGATGGGATGACTACCTTTGGCCCCGACTCTCAGGAGTGATCGGGATTTAGTTTAGTAGACTAGTATCTGTTTCCATGTTGAACTTGTTATAGAAGTTTTGAGACTTGTGTAGTATTTGAGATTTGTTGAGGGAGTTGTTATTATTTTAGTAGTTGTTCTTCTATTTTTAGTTTAATTCCTCTGTGTTTATCTTATCGTGCTTAGACTGTGATTGAGTTCAATATCTTATACTTGTCCTCCGTTCGGAGTTGATCATGATGAGTACATTATAATTGCGTGAGTTGCTGGTTAGATAGTAACCTAGGACAGCGCTCTATCGCCGACACTGCGGCGTAGGCTGGGCGTCGTTACGTATTCGTACCCTCACAGTGGGTGCGGGTCGTGACACATTTTTAGTGGTGGCCCATGCAGGTCAAGAGTCGCATTAGTGTGATATCGTGGTAGTACGGCGACTTAATTGTACTACTGCGAGCCTGCGATAGGATTGAGAGATAGGCTTTAACGGAGAGGTACTCAATCACAGTTAGGAAAACTCTGCTTCAAATCATGTCATCTATATATCTTACTGACTGTCTTCTTTGCAATAAACTGTCCTCCTTTGATTTTATCGATTCCTGCTCAGTATTGACTTCCTTTTCGATCTGTCTTCAGGATGGTGGAGACACGATCACATCGCTTTGGTACAGTGGCCGCTGCAGAGGGGTCTGCCACCTCTCATCTTCAGCAGCCAGCTCCCGGTACCGCATCCCCTGTCACGCCAGCTGGGGTGGGTGTCTCAGCAGTTTTCGGAGGAGCACCTCCACTAGCGGGGAGGCATAGTCCAGTGCTTTCCGAGATCCTTCTACCGCAGCAACCTCCACCTGTGGGGATGGTAGATGCTGCTCATCTATTTTCTTTCGTGGAGAGGATTTTGGCGTCTTACCAGCAGCAGCAGCAGCAGCGGCAGACTGCCGATTATCGTCAGGGGATTGACGAAGCCCACCAGCTGGTTCGTACTACAGTAGAGATAGTGACTGCTCGGGGAGAGCAGCAGCAGCCTGTTAGCCCAATGATTATATCATGTTTTTGAATATGGCTAATCAATTAAGTTTAACATAATGACGTCACTAATATTCATGTAATCCCTATCATGTTGCTACTTATACTTCGCATTGTCCTAAATGTTCTATATCATATTGTTATGATTATATCATACTGCATCATACTGTTTTGTTCGTCTAACATGTACTTGTAGACAAGTAGTAAGCATGATCAAACCAGGACATATGCAACAAAGAATTATTAATGGGCCAAAGACGGCGTTATACAAGGAGTTTTCTCTGAACTGCCCAACGACCTATCCGGGGCCTCGCATCGGCATTATTCAGATTTCCAGATCTTTTATCTTTGGACGATTGTCGTCAAGGAAAAATACGTCTTCAATGTCAGGAAAAAGACGTCATCTAAATGGCTATTAGTTTTCATATTTATTCTGTATTTTTCTCTTTTATTGAGTCTAGGAAAAATGTGAGATTGATCGGATCGGTACTGGCTTAGGTTTTTCTCAGTCCACAAACAAAAATAAGCCTACCTAAGTATCCTAAAAATCCACAATTCCAAAAGGCCCAAAACCTATACAAATTTGGTTTATTCCTTACTGTTCTGAACAAGCAGAACTCTGACAGAACTCTGACCGAGTTCGGTCCGAGTTCGGCCCGAGTTCGGTCTAGGTTATTTGAATATTTGTTGCCTCCAAATCTGCATGCAACGTTCGTATACGAAATCCTAGCATCCGAACTCTGCCCGAACTCTGCCCGAGTTCGGTTCCCAAAAACACTATAAATAGAGTTGAGATTATAATTCATTTTAACGATCCAATTTCATCTCTTCTTTCTCTATCTAAAGTGTTCTGAGCTTTTACTTTCATATCTAAGCCTTTACGACTCTTAGCCAAGCCAGTACAGTTTCTGTTTAATCTAGAGTTTGGTATTGAAGAGTTGTATCGGAGGTTGTATTCAGAAAACATTCCAGTTTTCCAATTGCCTTCTGGAGACGGTCGTGCGCTCGTCACCAAGCACGGTGTTGTGAAGTCGGTCGTGCACTTGTCGCCAAGCACGGTTTGTAAGAGTTGTAAGCACTCAGTTAAAGCTTGTGTCATAGTGGATTAACATCGAGCAAGAGTACTCGAGACTGGATTAGTCCTCTCAGAGGGATACCAGTATACATCGCTGTGTCACTGAGTTTAAATTCTGACTCTTACTTTACTGCATTTGTTTACTGTCTCCTATTTACTGCCATAGTTATTACTTAAGTTTTTAATTGGTGATTATTTTCTGCTGCACACGCACACACTCTATTTACCCCCCCCCCCTCTAGAGGTGCTCAACGGTCCTACACAGCCTTACCGAAGGAGAAGGATATCCAGGACTTTCAGAAGATGCATCCTAGAGAGTTCCTGGGCACTGAGGGCATCCATTATGCAGATTGGATAGAGCATATCGAGGAGATATTCAGGTTGGCAGAGATACCAGCTCGACTCCACATCAAGGCGACGGCAGTCAGATGCAGGACTTAGCCCGTGCGTGGTACCAGACAGATCCCAGGGTGGGACTTGAGGGCCAGACTTGGACGCAGTTCAAGGAACTGTTCAAGGAGCAGTTCTTTCCTGATGTGGCCTTGGGAGGCATAGAGGCACAGTTTGAGAGCCTGGTTCAGGGGAACCAGTTAGTAGCTGAGTACGCTGGGGAGTTTTGCCGGTTGGCCCGGTTCATTGATGACTTGACTGAGAAGACGAAGGCGAGGAAGTTCCGCCGAGGCTTGATTAGGGAGGTTCGGTCGCTGACTAAGAGCGATCGGAACGCTACCTACGCGAGATATTTTCTGGGGCTATGGCAGCGGAGGACGACCTGGGGTTGAAGTTGAAGAGGGGTCGTGACTTCCAGGGGGTAGCAGCAGCGGGGGTCAGGCCAAAAGACTTGTTCGATCAGCTGAACAGCAGCGGGGGTCTGTATGTCGACTATCGAGAGGTGAACACAGCCACCATCCAGAACAAATATCTATTACCACGCATAGATGACTTGTTCGATCAGCTACAAGGCACCTCGGTGTTTTCAAAGGTTGATCTTCGCTCGGGTTACCATCAACTCAAGATCAAGCCAAACGATATGTCGAAGTCAGTCTTATGCACTCGATATGGCCATTATGAGTTCCTAGTAATGTAGTTCGGCCTAAAAAACACCCAAGTTGCCTTTATATTTAATGAATCGGGTTTTTCAACCCTTCATCAACAAGTTCATAGTAGTTTTTATCGAAGATATTCTCGTCTACTCAATGGACAAGCAACAACACGCAGAGCATCTGTGAACCGTACTCTAGACTCTTCAAGATAATCAATTATTTGCAAAAAAGAGCAAGTATGAATTCTAACTGAGCGGTGCTTCATTCCTTGGGTACGTCATTTCTGCAGAAGTCATAGTAGTTGATCCAAGAAAAGTTAAAGTCGTTGTTGATTGGAAGTGGCATGTGTCGGCTAGTGAGATTCGAAGCTTTCTTAGCTTAGCAAGATACTACAGACTGAATGACTTCATAGAGATTGCATCACCTTTGACTCACCTCACTAAAAAGGGAGTCACGTATGAATGGTCAGACGACTATGAAGCTTCTTTTTAGGAGCTGAAGCAACAGCTCATTTTGGTCCTTATACTTGCACTTCTGGATGGGGTAGAGGGCTTCAAAATCTTCAGCAATGCTTCATGTCACGACCCGCACCCGTATAGGGCACGAGAAGTGGGTACGTCCAGCCTACACCACAGTGTCAGCGGTAGAACGCTGTTCTAGGTCACAATAAAACTAAATACAATATGATATACTCTCCGTACGGAGGACAATCACAGCAGGATACAACTCAATCACCAAAACTATAAGTAGCACGATAAGATAACTATGAATCCACAAGAGAAGTACAACAGAGAGAAATAAATCTCGGTGTTGTCAACACCAACTCAAACAAGCATAAAATAAATACAACTGAAAATAAAATAAGAAAAACTCTAGCCATCTACTCCAACCTCTACTGTGTCTCGTCTAGGCTAGCAGGTAACCTCCAAACTATTTGTAAAATTTATTAGGTCCAGTTAGGACGGAAGCAAGCACAATACGTCTCACGCAGTTCATAATATGACAGGAATATAAAACTACAATAGAGTAAGATACATGAATCGCTGAAAGAAAGGACATGAAATAAAGAGATAACTGTAATAGAAATATCTACTATAAGTAAAGAACTAACAGTGAACTAGTGATTTAGAGTACAAGATAGACATATGAATGGCTTGATAATAAACATGAGAGTTTGTACATGGCTACACTACTTTGGAAATATTCACATGACCATTTTTACTCCCCCATCCCCAATCAATACACAATGATCCGTTCAAGTTATGTTATTGTACATGATATCACATTGGGGCCCATAAATGGGTGCATATAAATGTAAACATAGGGGCTCCATGAACATGAGAGTATATGAATCACGAGAGTCCACATGAATGGTGAAAGCATAGGAATACATGATAAAGTGAAACGCACATGACATGATGTATCCGATGCTTCCGAGGGGGATAACATCGCATAAAAGATCCATATAGTACTAATCCGTGTTACCATTATAACAGCATCAAGTAAAGTAATCTAGAGCAAGAATATAAGTCCTAGCAAGTATAAAACGGTCAGAGAATGTACTCGCCTGATACCCTGAATAGCTAATATAAAAAGATGGCCAACTTGAGTCACAGAGTCCTAGTTAGAGCAACACAGGTTATAAAGAGTTCAATTTATATGGTAATTGAAATTATAATACAATCTACATGAGTCTAAGTCAATCTAGGTCAAAGTCAACTCTTGGTCAACTCTGCTCAACTATAAAGTCAACTATGGTCAAACTAGCTATGGTTGGGTCAACAATGGTCAACTAGTCTAGGTTAGTCAATTCTAGGTCTAAACAAACTGAGTCTATGCAAATCAAGTATCCAAGATAGCTACTAACTCATAGCCTAAGTCACTTGCTAAACCAAGCACAAAACTAAACCATAAGCTAACAAGGCACACAAACTTAGTCATATAATATATATAATTCACATTCACATATTCATATACATAGATATATATTGGAAAGCTATATATATAGGCACATACATATATAGAGAGAATGAGAGGTAAAAGAGTAGTGAGTGTGTGTGTGTGTGTGTGTGTGTGTGTGTGTGTGTGTGTGTGGTGTGTGTGTGTGTGTGTGTGCGTGTTTGACATGTGTGTGAAAGGATATGTGTTAATGTTCTCAGATTTAGTAATAGGTAAGTGTATGTGACATGGGAAACATGGTGTTAAAGGGTGTATGAATGCATGTGTAAAAGGTTATAGGTTAACTCAGTTTATAGAAATGCATACATACATACTTATATTGTATACATGCATACATACATACATTGCATACCTGCCTACATACATATCTATGCATACTTGCATTCATTCATGCCCCTATACATACATACATAGATACATACATACATATCATGTATACATACATACATTGCATATATGCCTACATACATATCATATATGCATTCATTCATTCTTGCATACATGCATACATATAATATAATGCATATAAACTCATATATTTAACTCAAATATATGTGAATACATACATTACATTACCTTAACACATATATATATATCATTCATTCATATCCCATATACATGCATACTTCAGTTCAGGTATTATATCCATTCACATATCATTAAGTTGCATATATACTTATTTTTATTACATACATGTCATTCATGCATATTACATACTTATATGTATCTATACATTGTATACATTGTATACAATATGTAAAAATAGAAGAGGAAAAAAGGGAGAAAAACTGAAATGGAAAGGGAAGGGAAGGAAAAATGTAAGAAAAAGGGGAAACAGTGGACATATACATGCTTGCATCATATATTCTATATTACCATACATGCTATCATTATATATTGTATTACATTATGTATACATTATGTATTCATATCTATCATTATATGTATACCTTGCATTCATATCTAGCATTCATTATATACTTTTATGAAAACATTATATATCATTCTTTCATTCATGCATTTATGCATTGCTTACATACATTACATTGATTGTATTCCTACATGTTTGCATTCAACCATATATAAGTTAATGTAAAGAGAATACATATCACATATATATCATTTCATTCATCTAACATATCATGTATTACATACTCTACATTCATTTAATATCCATACTACATAGGCTCATAGGTTACACAAAATGTCTATGTCGTAGAGTCACTCTTCTACTTAAAACTAATTGTACCAATTGGGCCTTCACTAAATTCTAGGATTAAAGTATATCGTAGCTCTTTGTGTTAGCTTTCGAAAACTTTAAACGGATCGTATTTTCATGTCCGAAAGCTCCCAGAATCACGAAAATATCGAAACGCGTTTGTCTTTCGGACAGCTGACACTCGAATAGTTTTACAGAAAGTTCCAGAACGATTTTGGCTTATTAAAATATATATTTGGAAAGCTAACTTCGATATGGTTCTTTTATATAAAAAAATAGGAGATTAATCGGAGTTCTAAGCTAAAAGTTATGACATTTCTAAGTTGCTTTGGTTAATAAAAAATGTTGATGAATATTATGACGAATTTGAGTTATTTTGGACAAAAGAAACACATGTAGGCCAAGATACTTGGATACCAACATAGGTATCCAAATAAAACTCATTCTAACCATCCTAACTAAGATCAATCCACTCTCTAATCATTTTAAAACTGAATTTAAATATCTATTTAAACTATTATCATACATACCACATGGGGTGTCCTAATTTGGGATCTATCAAGTAGGACACAAGACACATATCTAAATTCTCAAGAGAGCTCCAACTGGCCTCAAATTTGAATCTAAATGGGGTACATGCATGAGGGTTGATCCTATGGATTAAAAACTAACTAATATGCATAGGAAATCAATTTAGAGGGTTGGTTTTACCTATTGGGAGTGGAATCCCAATGATACTCCCAAGGACA